>PVLA01010123.1:33130-67166 GCA_004027455.1 Hydrochoerus hydrochaeris | reverse complement strand
CAGGAAGCATCTCTCAGGATGATACAGATGAAAGAAGGGAGGAACACAAAAAAAGGAGAGAAACATTTGATAAAGAATATAAAGAAAATATAGAATACATGAAGCAGATTCAAAGAGACTACCAGGAAATTAAAAACTCCATTGAAAGCTGGCAAAACTCCTTAAAAGAAACTAAGGATAGACTATCAAAACTTGAAGAAAGGTTTGCAAAGTGTGATCATGAAAGGAAAGATCTCTTAAAAACAACAAGGAAACAGGTAGTAACAATACAAAGGCTAGAAGATGACAAGAGAATCTACAATTTAAGAACAAGAAATGTGAACAAAGAAGCAGAAATACATACAGGCAAATTACAAAGGCTATTCACAGAAATAATTAAGGAAAACTTTCCAAGCCTGGGAAAAGAAAATGACATTCAGTTGTGTGAGGCATACAGAACTCCAGTCATCTACAACAAAAACAGAGCTACACCCAGACATATAATAATCAAGATGCCAGAAATTCAATATAAAAACAGAATATTAAAAGCCATCAGAGAAAAGAAACAGATTACCTATAAAGGTAAGCCCATCAGAATCACGGCTGACTTCTCAACACAGACCATCATATCAAGAAGAGCTTGGAGTGAAGTATTCCAAGTCCTGAAGGAAAGTGGCCTCCAGCCCAGATTGATGTATCCTGCAAAACTATCACTAGAAATTAATGGAGAAACAAAATGCTTCCATGATAAAGAGGAACTGGGCAAATTTGTGACCACCAATTCAACCCTGCAGAGAATGCTGAAGGACATTCTAGAGAGAGAGAAAAAAATACCAGGATTTTAGGAACAGTGGCAGAAAGGCCTCAATGATTGGGATAGGCAGTAGAATGAAGGAGAAAGCTAGACAAACAAAGGCAGAAAAGTAGCATAGCAGAAATGAGGCAGAGAAGGATAACTAGAAACTCTAACATAGATGGCCTTGATACACTATATTGTTAATAGTGCACCAGGATTTAAAGCACACATTACTGACACTACTCTGCGTAAATGTATTATATTCTGTTCCAGTCATTCTACCTGTACTAGATTTGAGGGCATAGACAGTAATCCTGAAAATAACAGGATATAGTATTGTAATCATCCTTAATTTCCTATTAACTTAATCTAAAGTGCTGTAAAACCTACACAGTTTTACCATGACTGATTGTAATCAAATCTGGTTTGTTGGATTGCTGTTTTGCATGGATAGATTTTATTCAAAGCTGTTATGATTGATAGTATCAAGTCTGAGACTATAGGCAACTGCACTTAAGATGACAAGATCCACTAGAATAGCCACTCTGGTTTGATTATTACCTGCCTTTGAAGTTTTAGACTATCTACAATGTCTTATTTTACTAATATTGTTATTTACTGCTATACTCAATTATACTGTTATATTCAATTATGCCTGATGATATAGACATTCTACTGAAGATAATAAGAAACAACACAGTAATCATTGTAGATCACCTTGTACTGTGGTTTTATATGACTTTTTGGTTTCATGTTTTTATAGGAATTTGTTTTGTTTTGTCTTGCTAAGTTTTGTTTTTCCCTCTAATACAGAAAGGATAGAAATACACATAGAGATTCATGCATGTGTAGCTGTTCACACACTATCACTGTTTGACTATCTACTTTGTATGCTTTAATTTTGTAACTTGAACAACTATTTATAAGAGGATAATATATAATGTATTAACTAGTGATTTCTTATTGTTTATCTTTTTTTGGAATTCTGTATTATCTCTACCCTTTACATGCTTTTGTTTCCCTTTAAATAAAATCATATATAATACTGACCTCATTCTTTCAGAGCAGAGGAAAAGAGGAGAATCAAGTCATTTTGTCAGAAAATAAATTGTGTTACTCATTGTTGAAAGTGCACTTAGAGGAAACAAAGTTCACTTTTCTTTTTAAACTAAATTCACATATCCTATGCCAAATTGAGGTGTGTATTTTAGGGATGGTTCACCATGTGCAAACTCTGTTTATAAAACATAGTTAAATGTACTAGCTCCTAGTAAAATAAAAATGATATTACTAAATGGTGATAATATAATAAAGTTGGACATCATTGTGATTTAAAAACAAGGTTATTGATTACCAAATGAGGTGTAGGAGAATGTCTGTAACTGACCCCCAATATTGGCGTTTATGTTATCTTATAGCAAACTTTTGATTTTGTGGTTCATTTTTGAAAGAAACAATGAGATAACAACTTTCACTATGATACTTCTGTCACACTCTACATCATGGTCAGTGCAATAAAGGAAACACATGAAGGAAAGGAAGAAACATGAATGACAGAATTTTCCAGTGATAGTAAGTTTTAAATATGAAATTCATTTAAATAAATAAAATGACATTGAATTTCCTGGTTATGGAATATAAGATTATCAGAAAAATGAAAACTTCTTTCCTCACCTTAGTCATAAGACACTTACAAATAAAATTTTGAAAATTGATTTTTGTAATATTTAAGTCATTAAATATGTAGTGATATATCCTGAAATGCTTTTGAAAGATACTAGAATTAAATTATTGTTGAAATATTATTTGACAATAAAAACTAAATAGGTGGCTGCTGAAAACACATACTTAGAGAGGCTCAATAATGGAAAAATTTCTCATTCAGTGTTTCTTCATATGTGTTTCCCTGGGACTTAGTAATTATGTTGGCTTCCTAATATCAGATTGTTCACTGAATATCTAGGGAATAATTTATAAAGTATGGATACAGATGAAATCATTGAAGTAAGAAAAGTAATAAAGGTACATCCTTTATTACTTTGAAAAAATAGAAAGCTTTCATGCATATGCTAATTTTGAAAGGAGAATAAATAACAAAAAATATTACACAGGAGTTATCCTCTATATACTCTTATTTTTGCACCTAGAAAGAAACACAAAAGTGAAGTGTGGTGATGCATGCCTGGAATCAATGGATCTGTGTGACACAGGCAGGAGGATTCTCTGTGGGAACACAGAATTGGAAACAAAGTGAATTAAGGAGATCCTTTCTCAAAATAACAGAATTAAAAGGGTTGAAAATATATCTCAGGGCAAAGTTTCTCAATTCAATCCCATATACTGAAAAACAGAAAGAAAACTGACAATTTAGTTTAAACCTAGTAAGTTCTGGGAATGATTTTTTTTTGGGGGAAAGGGAAATAATACACATAGGCAAGTGACAATTTCAATTTTTGCTAGATATTGGAGCAGTGTGTGAAATGTTTAGATCACCAATATGCCAACACTCAAAGAAAACACTGCTTGCAAAAACCTACACCCTTTCTGGCTTATGAAGGTCATTTGGGAAAAGCTCTGGCTGGCATCCCCCTGAGTCTCTTTGTTCTCATAGCGGCTGTCCTTGGGCTCTTTGTGAAGCATGGACACCCTCCCATTGTCAAGGCCAAAAACCAGGCTCTCAGATACACCCTGCTCATCTCCCTCATCATCTGTTTCCTCTGCACCTTGCTCTTTATTGGCCATCCCAACATAGCCACCTGCTTCCTCTAGACCACATTTCCAGTTGTCTTCACAGTCACTGTTTCCACTGTCTTGGCCAAAACTATCACTGTGGTGCTGGCCTTTAAGCTCACTGCTCCAGGCAGAAGGATGAGACAGCTGCTGCTATCACGGACACCAAATGAAATCATTCCCATCTGCTCCCTGATCGAACTCACTCTCTGTGCAGTGTGGATGGGGACAAATCCACCCTATATTGACACAGATGCACACTCTGAGCATGGCCACAGCATCATCGTGTGCAACAAGGGCTCACTCACTGCTTTCTACGGTGTCCTGGGATACCTGGGTTCCCTGGCCCTGCTAAGCTTCATGGTAGCTTTCCTGGCCAGGAACCTGCCTCACACCTTCAATGAAGCCAAGTTTATGATGTTCACCATGCTGGTGTTCTGCAGTTTGTGGGTCACCTTCCTCCCCATATAGCACAGCAGCAAGGGGAAGGTGAAGGTGGCCATGGAGATCTTCTCCATCTTGGCCTCCAGTGCAGGGCTGCTGGGCTGTATCTTGGTGCCTAAGTGCTATATTATTTTGTTAAGACCAGAGGGAACTATTTTTTCTTGGTTCAAGGTAAAACACATTCTGGAAGAAAAAAACAGCCTTCTTAAATTGAAAATATACTCTTTTACTAAAATATAGCTAATGCCTGAGGTAATTCTGCATCATTTTCCAGTATTATATTTGATACACTTCCAGATTTACTGTGATAAATAAAGGACTATTATTTTTTTCTTTAATAGTCATACATTTGCAATTGTCCATAACTATCACATTTTTCAACGGGAATTTTATTCTAGATTTTTTTCCTGCTGATTTTATAACCGATCTGTGTTAAATTTTGATTACATTATTCCCTTTTGCTTTCTCTTTCAATTTCTCAAGTGTTATGAATTTTAACACTTTATAGATTCACATTCTTCAATCCCCTTAAGCATTTAAGAATTTTGCTCATATTAGTCTTTTAGTATTCCAGAAATTAACCATCATATAAGAAATACTCTTTAAGATGGCAATGTCTTCCCATGTACCCTTGTTCACTAATCCTTTGTTAATATGAATCAAGTATCTATATATGTAGTATTTGTTTTACACATATTTTCTACATAAATCAGTGGGGAAGGGACAGCATGCTGTCTGGCTGTGCTCATGGGGCTTGATAGCTGGGAGGACACTGCAGCAAACAGTTCCAGTCCATTAGGACGCAAGGAGGAAAAGAGGGGAGGAAGTGGAAAGGCCAGTCTGCTGTTGGCTGGACAGCACAGCCCCTCCAGCTGGAGGAAAAGTGAGTCAGGTGCTTCTACTATCACCTATTTATGGAGGCACTGTGTCATTTTCAGGGTCTGAAATAATATTCCCATTCAGATGAGACAGTTCTTTGGTGAAACATAAACTCAGTTTTATCATGATGGTTGAAATCCACCTTTGCCCAGTTACCATCAATAGTGACTGGTACATTTGCTAGGAGAATTTTATTTTCTTTTCCTTGTTTCTTTTTCTTGTTTTCTTTGAAAACAAGAATGCATGCATGTTACAACTGCAAGACAAATCTAGTTAACCATAACCGAAATGATAATAAAATTTCTTTTTAAACAAGGCAATCTCTGTAAAAGTCATGAAAAACACTAAGCATCAGAGGCACTTCAGGAAAGGAAAGTGGGGCTAATACAGGCGGCCAGCCAAGTTTTGCCCCAGTCACCACCATGCAGGGTACCAGACTTGGAAAGAAACAGGCAAGTATTTGAGGCAAAGAACTGTAACTGCAGGTACCTACTGATAACACCAGCACAAAGCATAAAACAGAACAGTATTTTCAGCTGTTAGAACAACCATTCAAGTAACCACTCCCAGAAAATGGGGCGAACACACGAAGCACTCAATATAGTAAAATCAACCTTCGCTCTTAGTAACTTGGTCAAGTCAAAGGACTGCTTAATCAGCCACCTTCGTTCCGCGAAGGGGGCAGAGGATTTGTCAAACACCTTCGCACTGCCTGGAGAGTCCCAAGAGGACCGCAGTAAGGCTGGGGCTGTGATCAGAGATTCCGATCAGTTTCTTAGGGTCATCATGACTATGCAATTCTGCGCCCAAATAATTATTTCGGGATAATACCGCGCAAGCGCAGTGGCGCACCGAGTAAAAAGCAATGCCTACCTCTTACTGGAGGCCCCACGCCCCAGCGCCTTCCGACTGCGCAGGCGCAGTGGCGAGGGGCGTGGCAACGTGGTCGGCTCTTCTCGGAGGAGGGGCTGGGGAGGCGCCAGATTCCAATTCTCCCTGCGGTCCCCTGAGCTCTCTGGGGCCAGAACCCAGCACAGCGGTCCTGCCACGGGGGAGGAAGGTAAGTGAAGCGCTGAGCGGTGGCCGAGCTGAGGACGCGGAGAATGGGGCCCAGGAAGGTAAGACCCCGGGGTAGGTGGTCGCTAGATGCTGAGGGAAGTACCATGGCTGGCGGAGTCGGAGGGCGGGCTTGTGGGATGCGGGGCGGGGTCTCTAGATGGACGGGCGATAGGCCAATGGGTTAAGGGCAGGCCCTGGAGGGCGGGGCTTTCGGAGAACTGGCGCTTTGTTTGGAATCTGGAGGGCTGGAGGGCTGCAACTCCCGGGCCTCTGGTAAATGTGTGCCCAGCTGTTTTCTACAGTGTTTTTAGTGATCGCCACTCTGGATCGTGTGCGCCACGTTCCATGGCGCAGAGTTCAATGGAAAACGTGGTCAGGAGATCTTGCTCCTGTCCACGGAGCCCCTGACGAGGTCTGAGGTGACAGGCAATGTCCTCAGCAGTGCTGAGCCAATCTGTTGCTGTGGGATTTGATCACCTGATGTTTAACCTTAGTTGATCTGTGCTGCTTCTGCAGTAATAACGAGATCCCTAACTAGGCTCATAGGGAAGGGAAATGGTTACTTATGTTTTGCATTGTTTTATGGTGTCATTATAAAGTTGGATAGCTTAGTCTTTTCTTTGTTTCTTTCTTATTTTTTTTCCCCCCCGGGGATCGAATTCTTGACCTAGCGCTTGCCAGGCAGGGACTTACGCCGCTGCTGTGCTAAATCTCTGGCGCTTACTCTTTTCTTCTGCCTTCCATACTGTGGAGAGAGGAAGGGTCAGGAAATATGATGCTCAATGGCATGGCCAGTAGCAGAGACCTTTCCCCTCTTGGGCTCGTCACCTGCTGGGTGAACTTGATTAAGTCACTTTTCTGAGTAGCTTATGTGAATACAAAGCACACGAGGTTGCTGCCATTAAGGATGGTGCTTGGACTGGATATTCAAGTCAGGACATCGCTCTACCCACACCTGTGAAAATCAGAAACCTCTGACCATGCCTCCTTATGTCTAGCTGACTACTTGCATATTTATTATCATTTTATTAAACACCTTCGAGATGCTAAAATGCTCTATCCTGAGGTCTGGAAGCAGAGAAGAACAGCAAGACAGGAGCATATTTCTCGTTTAATGTAGTTTATGTTCCCCCAGTGATAAATAACAGTGAATCAAATAGGTTCAGTTAGCTCATCCAAATTAATACACAATGATGTGATATAAAGGTGAAACCTAAGACAGCATGTGTGCATGGTGTGTGTGTATGCACATGTGTGCATGCACGGGGTGCATGTGCATGCCTGTGTTGCAATGCATTGGACTCTTGTCAGGTGGCCCAATTGGGATGGGCAATGAGCCCAGTCTTCAATATTATGTCATTTCCAAGCAGAGAAACTAGTGATTACTAAGCACAGGCTAATTAGGTCAGGCTCAGTGCTTGGCCAAAGGTATGTAGACTAACCTGCAAGCTACCTTTAGAGAAAAGGAGTAGGTGGTGCTCATCAATGTTTGTCTGAGGATTGGGAATCTAGAAACAGAAAAAGAACTTTTACTTGGCAGAGGTGATTGAAGAGCACACTGTGTGCAGACTAAAAGATTTGGGTGATCAGAAAATAGGAATAGACTGAGGAAGTCAGATCAAGGCTCCATCTGGCACCTGAGCAGACAACAGAATGAAGATCCATGGTATTTTCTTACTGGTGAGGTTCCTGGAGCTGTTGGAAGACTGAGCAGGCTGGTGCTTCTCACTTGGAAGAAGTACATCCTGCCAATGACATGTGTTCCTGATATTCTCAGAGTCTCACTTAATTTTTCATGTGTATCATGTCAGTAAATTTCTCTTGTACTTCAACAAGATCTCTTGCAACCATGTGAACTGGATGAAAATAGAGGCAAATGTAGCTGGCTTTGAGCAACAGTTTTTTTCCTCTTAATTGTGACTTTGAGGAATTATTTACTGTCTCTGCCCTTCCCTCCCCAGTGCTTTAGATTGAACCCAAGTGTTTGTGCAGGCAAGTGCTCTACAGCTGAGCCACTGGTCCAGCCAGGAATTATTCCATTTCCTTTTTTTAAATTAATTTTTGGTGCATTTTATATATGTATGATGCTAACATTCATCATATGGAATTTATATCCATATATGATATAATTTGATTCTTCTTTCCTTTCCCTACCTTCCCTTCATCTGCTCTTCTCATTTGCAGAAGCTACATTTCCATTTTTTCCTTCTCCCTTTTTCTTTCCCCAATTCTCTCCCTAGTTCCCTTTCTCACTTGAACATTTTCTTCCTATTTCACAATGTCTAATATACATTTTGGTTCTTATTTACACTTTCAGTTTGTCACCTTACATAAACTGTGCAGTATTTGAACACGTGTGTCTAATTAATTTCATTTAAGAGTGTGACTCAGCATGTATCCATTTACCTAGAAATATCTCGTTACCCTTCTTTATGGCTGAGTAGTACTCCATTGTATAAAAGGAACATATCTTCTGTATCCATTCATCAACTGATGGGCATGTGGGTTGTTTCCAAGACAACTACTACAAACTTTGCTGCTATAGACATGGACATGCATGTATCGCTGTGGTGTGATGCTTTTGATTGCTTTGGGAATCCCCTTCAAGAAGGGGAACAACTGGAACAAATGGAAACTGTAGGCTTGAGTTTTGAGGAATTTCCACACTTATTTCTACAGTGTTTGCACCAGTGTACACTCCCACCAAAAGGGCATGTGGGCTGCTTGTCCCACACATACCCTCCATTGTTTATTATTGGTTGGTTTCTTGATAATAGTCATTCTTTCTGGAGTGAGATGGAATCTCAGGGTGGTTTTAATTTGCATCTCTCAAGTGAGTAAGTGATCTTGAGCATTTTCCCATGTATTTATTTGCCATTCATATTTCCTCATCTAAGAAGTGTGCATTCATTTCATATGCCTGTTCTTGAATTGGGATTGTAAATTTGGAGGGTCTGATTTTATTGAATTCTTTATATATTCTAGATATTAGTCCTTTGAGGAACAGATGGTAAAAATTGTTTCCCTTTTCTGGGTTGTCTGTTCACTCTGCTGGTGATTTCTTTTTCTGTGCAAATGTGTTTTAGTATGACAGGATCCTAGTTGTTGATTTTTTATGATATTTTCTGTGAAATTAGGTTTTTTTTTATAAAATCTTTGCCTACATCTGTGTCTTCAAGAGTTCAACTTATTGTCTCTTGTATCAGGCTTAGTGTTTCTGTTTTAATATTTAGATCTTTGATCCATTCCATTTTAGTTTAGTGCATAGTGAGATATATGGGCCTAGTTTTAGTCTTCGACATGTGGAAAACCAGCTTTTCCCCCACTATTTTTTTAAAGTTGTGTTCTTTCAGTGATGATGTTTGAACCTTTTATAAAAGATTAAGGTAGCTGAGTATGTTTGTAGTTGTTTCTACATCCTCTTATCTGTTCCATTGATCCTAGGGTTTATTTTGTTTTGTTTATCAGTACTGTGGTGTTACTGTCACAGTAGCTTTGTATTATAATTTCAAGTCAGGAATTGTAATGCCCCCTGCTTTGCTTTTGTTGCCCAGGATTGTATCTGCTGTTTTAGGTCTCTTCTGGTTCCAAATCAATTTTCAAAATGTTTTCTCTAAATCTGTGAGGGATGCTGTTAGTATTTTGATCAGAATGGCATCAAATTAGTATAACAATTTTTGGAGTATTCACATTTTCTCTATGCTGTTTCTTCCTACCCCAAAATAAGCAATATAGTTTCTTTTTCTGATATCCTTTTCCATCCCCTTTTCCCAGGTATTGTAGTTTTCAATATAATTGCTTTTATTTCCTTCATTCAATTGCTTCTTAAGTATTGCATTTTTGGGGGGATTCTAGTGCAAAAGGTATTTTTTGTCTAATTTCTGTCCCTGAGTTTGTGTACAGGAATGCAGTGAATTTTGTATCTGGTTGTACTACTGAATTTGGTTATTAAATGTAGGTGTCTTTTGGAGAGCATTTTGGTGTCATCTATGTAGGGTATCATGTATGAACAAATAATGACTTCTTCCTTTTCTGTCCTTATTCCTTTTTTAACTTTCTCTTGTCTAATTGCTCTGGCTAATGTTTCCAGAACTATATTGAGCAGGAGTGGTAATAATGGACATCCTTTTCTTTTTCCTGATTCTAGAATAAAAACTTTCAAATTTTGTCCATTTATTATGATACTGGCTCTTGGTTTGTCCTAGATGGCTTTTTTCAGATTGAGAACATTTATTCTGATTTTCTATAGTTTGTTTTTTTTAATCTGAATGAGTGTTGAACTTTGGACCCTATGTTCTGATACCATGCATGTAATAATTTCAATTCTTTGCATGTAATTAAGCATGTTGTATGGATTAGTATGTGGTCTATTTTGGATAACATCCCATCACAGCTGAAAAGAATATGTATTCTGATATTTTAGGAGGAAGCACTCTGTAGCCATCTACTAAGTCCATTCACAGATTTGGATTAGTTCTGATATTTGTTTGTTAATTTCTTGTCTAGTTCATGTGTCTGTTTTTGCCAATAGGTTATTAAGGTCCCCTGTTGCAATACGATTTTTCATGTCTGTTCATATTTTTTAATATAGTTGTGTGCACTGGTATTTGGTTCAAGTATATTTATGATCTTTTCCTCTTGCAGTTTTCCCTTAGCAAGGTTGAAGTGAACTTCTTTGAATCTTTTGATCAGTCTTAGCTTGAAGTTCATAGTATTTTCTGGGTTCCTGTTACATAAGGCTTGTTTTCTATCCTTTGAATTTCAGTGTATTGATTAGTTTTTTTGTTAATTGTGTTTCTGCTATGTAGCATATTGTTGGCTCCTTTTCTTAATCCATTCTGCCAATTTGCTTCTTTTGAATGATGAATTGAGGCCATTTACATTGATGGTTATAGGTGACAAGTATTGATTTATCCTTGTCAAATTATTTTCCTGTTTGTGGTTTCCTTCTTTTTGTCTCTATTTAAGTGCTTGCTCTGCTTGGTCATTTCTTTCTGTTGTTGTTCTTAGAATTGTCATTTTTAACTGTTTCTAGAGTATCTTTCAGTATTCTTTGTAGAGCTAGTTTGGTAGTCATGAGTTTCTTCAGTTCTTTATCATGGAAGATGACTTTCCTTTATATGAGATTTTTTTTTTCTCTTACAGTTTTCATACTTTGTTCTTGTGTTGAATTTCTGGAATCTTGACCATTATATGCATTTTGAGTAGATTTCATTTCCTTTCTTTTTTTGCTTTTGTTTCTGTTTTGTTTTCGACACAAGATCTTGCTTTTTTATGTAGACTGACCTTGAACTCACTGTGTAACGCAGACTGGCCTTGAACTCAGTTTATTCTCCTTCCTCAGCCTCCTGATTGCTGGTATTATAGGTGTGCACCACCATGTCTGGTTTGATGTAGATTATTTTGATCATGGCTAATTAGAAATGTCTATGCCTTTTTCTGGATGTCAAATTATTTTTCCATTTTGGGCAAAGTTTTGTACCATTACTTTGGTGATTAGGTTTTTTAAGTTGTTTGTTCTATCTCCTGATTTTTCATTGACTCTGTTCAATTTTATGTTATTCTTTGAATCAGCTATCAGCTGGTGGATTGATTTTTCATGGTCCCTTTCTACTTTTAACAAATCTTACTTTTCATGGTCACAAACCATATTCTGTTTTCTAGATCTGATATTCTGTTCTCACATTGTTTGATGCTGCTATTTATACTTTTAATGGAATTTTTAATCTCCTGGACATTTGTTTGAATCTGTTTGATGGATTTGATTTTTTTCCTATATTGGGAATTTATAGTTTCCATCATTTGCCTAAGCTCATCTGTTTTTTATGTATATCTTCTCTAGAATCACTAATCATACCCTTCATTATGCCCATCATTTCTGAAGTTATCTGAGAAGTTATTTCTGATTTGATTTTTTTCTAGAGCCTCATTCATCTGCTTTGTTATCTCCACTGATACCACTTCAGAGAGTCCACAGGGTAGCTTTTGAATTGTTCCACCTCATTGCTCCTTGGGTTTGCCTTTGGGGAGCTGCACATCCAGAGTTGCATCTGGCTTCTGTGTCTTCTCATTTTCTATTTTTATTTCAGTAAATTGCTGCATTAATGCTTATAAATTATTTATTGTAGTTATCTTTATTGCTGCTATGAATAACAATGACTTGAGAAATGACTACTCAGAGATGTCTTCAAGTTGAAGCTGACTTTTGAGTATTGATTCTGTTGTAAGATTCTAATGGTTCAAATTATTTGTGTTGAGAAGCTGCTGCCTATTTGGCCTACTAGCTTGTGGTGTTTTGGCACTGGCTTATGGTATTGCTTATGATCCTCAGGCAGTCTCATTCTTGGCATATAAGGAAAAACAACTGATTAGACCAGTTTAGTCACCTTGGCTAAAAATGTACAATGAGCAATGATAGCATTCTACACACTCTAGAAAATGACATTGGGGCCAGGGATATAGCTCTGTGGCACAAGTGCCTGCTGGAAAATGACAACCTTGATAACTTTTAATTTGCCACCTTTAAACATACAATCAGGACTTATAGTTATGTAAGCAAATCTAAAACAAACCAGAAAATTCTGTACAGTTAATGTTTCCTCAATATGGCAGTTTACCCTCAGGGAAAAAAATTTAAAAGGGACTGGAGGAAAAAATGGAGCAGCAGAAGAAGAGAAAAGGATTAGAAGCAAGACTAGAGGACAGAGGAAGATGATACAGGCTTTGCAAACTGGTGACGAGGACTAGAGGGAAAGAAAGAGAGAGAGAGAGACAGAAACAGTAGAAAAGAAATGAAAATCATGTAATTTGAAAAGTGTACTGGTATAAAAACAAGAACAAACATTTGAGAAAAAGAAAATATTTGTAAAATAAAAACAAAATATTAAAAAACAGAGGAAGAAAAGTAGAAATAAGAAATGTCCACTTTAGGCTACATCTCTGCTGTCACTGTTTGACAGAGAGAGCAGATAGAGCCCATATCCATGTTGACTGATACCAGCAAACCAGCAATAAAATTATAGTAATGATGCATAATTCCAGAAAAACAGGGCCTTTAGTTTACTGTGAAGTTCAGACTACTTCTGGTCTCTGGCTATGAGGCTTGGATCTGAGTTTTTCAGCCCAATATACTCCAAATGACTCCTGCTGACTTGAACACAGCTCTTTGACCTGCCAACCTCAACTTGGCTGCATATCAATCTGACACTTGCAGCCACTAGATGGAGCCAAGTCTCCAGGTGTTCTGAGATGTGACTTTTTTTTTTTAACAGAGAATAAAACAAAAAAGGACAGAATAAAGCAAATCAGAACAGAACAATGCAAGAAACACAGCACATCACAAAAAGACAATTGGATATCAACAGTAGCTACCATAATATCTCTTTCTTTGAAATAGTTGAGCATAGCTTCACACACAATAATATCAGTCATAACAAAATAGAATAAAACCATTAAAGAGAATGAAACTATAACAAGGCATTCTGAACCAAATAACAGAAGATGAATAATGTCTACTATAATATCTCATTTTCCATAAAAAATTTGTTTGTACTATCATACATATTAAAATCTAATAAGACAAAACATGGTAGAAACAATGGGAATAGAAGAACAAAAGCGTGGTAGGACTTCAAAGCAAGATGATATTAAATCAACAATGGCTGCCATAATGTCTTCTTTCCTTCAAAGTAGCTGTTCATATCATCACACATAATAAGGTCAAACAAAACAGAATAAAACCATTCCAACCAATGAATGAAAACATTATAAGACTTCAAAGCAATATAATTGGGAACGATGATTACCATAGAATCTTATGTACTCTTACCATTTCTTACATTAGTGAAACTATACAGTATTTATACATGTGAGTTTGATATATTTCACTTCTGAGTATGGTCTCAGGTTGTATCCATTTATTTATTTAGAAATATCTCAATGTGATCATTCTTTATAACTGAGTAGTACTCCATTGTATAAAAGTACCACAATTCATTCCTCAGTTGATGGGCACTTCGGTTGTTTCCAAGATCTGGCTATTACAAATTGTACCGCTATAAATATGGGAGCACATATATTACAGTGGTATGATGTTTTCAGTTCTTCTGGGAATATGCATAGGAGTGGAATAGCTGGGTCAAATGGGACTTCCAACACCAGCTTTTTGAGGAATGTGCAGACTGACCTCCACAATGGTTAAACCAGTCTACACCCCACCAACAATGCAGAAGAGTTCCTTTTTCTGCATAGCCTCTCCAACATTTGTTCTTAGTAGTTCTGTTGATCCTGGCCATTCTTTCCAGAGTGAGATGGAATCTCAGTGTGGTTTTAATTTGCATTTCTCTAATGACCAATTACGATGAACATTTTTTCATGTATTTATTTGTCATTTGTATTTCTTCATCTGAGAACTGTGAGTTCAAAGGCCCATTTTCAGATTGGGTCTTTGAATTTTGGGGGTCTGATTGTTTTTAATTCTTTATAAGTTCTAGACAGAATTCTTGTCTGAGGGACTGTTCACTAATATTTTTTCCCAAGTTGTGAGTTTTCTCTTCACTCTGCTGGAGAATTCTTTTGACATACAGAAACTCTTTAATGAGACTTGATCCCAGTTATTGATTCTAGGAAGTATTTCCCATGTGGTTTGGTTCTTGTTCATGAATTCTCTACCTACCCTATGTCTTAAAGATTTTTATCTACTTTGTCTTCCAACAGATTTAGTGTTTCTGTTTTAATATTTAGATCTTTGATCCATTTAGATTTCAGTTTAGTATGTGGTGATATGTATGGGCCTAGTTTTAGTTTTTGGCATATGGATAGCCAGTTTTTCCAGAACCATTTATTAAAGAGACTATCATTCTTCCAGTGAACATGTTTGGCCCCTTTATTAAAGATAAGGTGGTTGAGTGTGTTTGTAGTTATGGTTGTATCTTCTAGTCTATTCCATTGATCTTCAGATCTGTTATGATTCCAGTACCATGTTGATTTTATTACAATAGCTTTGTAGTATAAATTCAAGTCAGGGATTGTGGTGCTTCCTGGCCTGCCTTTGCTGCTTAGAATTGCCTTTGCTATTCTAGGTCTCTTCTGGCTCCAGATGAATTTTAGGAGTGATTTCTCTAGATCTATGAAGTATGTTAGTGGTATTTTCATTGGGATTGCATTGAATCCGTATAACAATTTGGGGAGAATGGCAATTTTCACAATATTTATTCTTCCTATACATGAACAAGGAATGTCTTTCCATTTTCTGAGGTCCACTTTGATTTCTTTTTTCAGGGTGTTATAATTTTCCCTGTATAGCTCTTTTACTTCTTTTGTTAGATTAATTCCTAAGTATTTCATTTTTTTGGATGCTAGTGTATATGGTGTGGCTTCTCTTATTTTTCTCTCAGTGATTTTTTTTGTTAGTGTATAGGAATGCTGTTGATTTTTGAGTATTAACTTTGTATCCAGCTATATTGCTGAATTTATTTATTATATCTAGGAGTCTTTCAATGGATTTTTGGGGGTCTTCTATGTAGAGTATCATGTCATCTGCAAATAATGATAGTTTAACTTCCTCTTTTCCTATCTTTACTCCTTTTATTTCTTTTTTTTAATCTAATTGCTCTGGCTAGTATTTCCAGTACTATGTTGAATAGGAGCAGTGATAAGGGACATTCTTTTCTTGTGCCTGATTTCAAGGTAAAGACTTTCAGTTTTTGGCCATTTAATATGACACTGGCTGTTGTTTTTTGGGTTTTTGTTTGTTTGTTTGTTTTTGTCTTTTTTGAGACAGGGTCTTGCTATGTAGTTCAGGCTGGTCTTGAGCTCACTTCATAGCTCAGGCTAGTCTCCAACTCAGAACTATCCTCCTGCCTCAGCCTCCTGAGTGCTGGGATAACAGGTGTGAGCCACCACACCCAGTGACTGTTGGTTTGTTTGTAGATGGCCTTTATCATATTGAGGTAAAGACCATCTATTCCAATTCTCTGTAAGGTTCCTATCATGAATGGGTGTTGGATCTTATCAAAAGCTTTTTCTACACATATAGAAATGATCATGTGACTCTTATTTTTGGCTCTCCTGATATGGTGGATTACATTTATTGATTTATGTATTTTGAACCATCCCTGCATGCCTGAGATGAATCCCAGTTGGTCATGGTATATAATCTTCTTGATGATTTGCTGCTTCCTGTTTGTCAATATTTTATTGAGAATTTTGCATCTATGTTCATTAGGGAGATGGGCCTGTAGTTTTCTTTTTTAGTTGGGTCTTTCTCAGGTTGTGGTACTAGAGTATTATTTACTTCCAGGAATGACTTAGGGAGAATTGCTTTCCTTTCAATTTCATTGAACAGTTTGAGGAGTGTCAGTATTAAATCTTCTTTATATTTCTTGTAGAATTCCTCACTGAATCCCTCTGGGCCTGGGCTCTTCTTTGTTGGTAATGACTTTATTACATTTTCAATTTCATTAATAGAAATTGGGTTATTCAGCAGTTTTACATCTTATTGATCCAGCTTTGGTGGTTCATGTATTTCTAAGAATCTGTGCATTTCTTCTGTGTTATTGAACATATGAGAATAGAGTTTTTTGAAACCAGTGTTAATGATCTTCTGTATTTCCACAGAGTCAGTAGTGATGTAACCTTTTTCATTGTGTATTGCATGGATTTGAGTATTTTCTTTCCTTTTTTTAGTTAGGTTGGCTAGGGGCTTATCAATTTTATTTATTCTTTCAAAGAATCAACTTTGGGCTTCTGTTGCTCTTCTTTTTCTAAATGTTTGAGGTGTAGTATCAGGTTTTTTATTTGTGTTCATTCTGTTTTCCTAATGTGGGAACTCAGTGCAATAAATTTTCCTCTGAGGACTGCTTTCATTGCATCCCACAGGTTCCAGTAAGTTGTATTTGTATTTTCATTTGCTTGTAAATATTGTTTAATTTCTTCTTTATTTTCCTCTGTGAACCATTGATTGCACAATAGTGTATTATTCAATTTCCATGTGTTTGTGTGGTTTTTGTAGTTTCTTTTGTCATTAATGTCTAGTTTCATGAAGCTATGATCCAATAACATGCATGGGATAATTTCAATTCTTTTGCATTTACTTAAATATGTTCTGTGGCTTAGTATATGGTCTATTTTAGAGAATGTTCCATGTACTACTGAGAAGAGTGTATATTCTGATGTTGTTGAATGGAACACTCTATATGTGTATCAAGTCCATTTTTTTCACAGGTGTGATTCAGTTCTGTTATTTCTTTTCTGATTTTCTGTCTAGTTGACCTGTCCCTTTATGTCAATAGTGTGTTAAGATCTCCTGTTATAATTGTATTATTGCTTATTTGATTTTTCATGTCTGTTAATACTTGCTTTTTATAGCTGGGTGCTCTAGAATTTGGTGCATATGTATTTAAGATTGTTATCTCTTCCTCTTGCAGTTTTCCCCTATCTAGTATGTAGTGACCTTCTTTATCTCTTTGGACCTTTCTTGGTTTGAAGTTCACATTGTCTGCAAACAGAATAGCTACCCCTGCTTTTTTTTTGTTTTGAGTTCCTGTTGCATGAAGTATTGTTTTCCATCCTTGGACTTTCTGTCTATTGAGTTTCCTTTTGGGTTAGATGGGTTTCTTGTAGACAGCATATGGTTGGATGTTGTTTCGTGATCCATTCTGCCAGTCTTTTTTTTGTGTGTGTGAATTGAGCCCATTTACATTAATTGTTATAGCTGTTATATATCGTTTTATTGTTGACATGTTATCTTTCTGCTGTTGAATGTTTACCTTTCCATTCTGTTTAATTGCCTGTCTTGCTTAGTGGTTTTTTCCTATGTGTATCTAGAATGTCTTTCAGTATTCTTTGCAGGTTTGGTCTGATGATCATGAAGTCTTCAGCTGTTCTTTGTCATGAAAGTATTTTATTTCTCCATCCATTTTGAAGGACAGTTTTTCAGGGCACAGCAGTCTATGTTGGAATTTGTTTTCCTTTAGAATCTGAAACACTTCACTCCATGCTCTTCTTGACTTCATTGTTTGTGTTGAGAGGTCTGCTGTGATTCTGATAGGTTTTCCTTTATAGGTGATCTGTCTTTTCTCTCTAACAGCTTTTAATATTCTGTTCTTATGTTGGATTTCTGGGATGGTGATTATTATATGTCTGGGTGTAGTTTTATTTTGCTTATGGCTCTTTGGAGTTCTATATACTTCACTAATCTGAATGTCAGCTTCCATTCTCGTGTTTGGGAAATTTTCAGCTATTACTTCTGTAAATAGACTCTTGATATCATTTGTGTTGTCCCCTTCTTTTTTGTTTATCCCTAATAATCTTATGCAGTTTTTCTTTGCATCATCTTGCAACTGTTGAATTGTTGTTTCCTGATTCCTTGTTATTTTTAAAAGATCTTTCCTTTCCTGTTCACTAGCTGCAATCATATCTTCCAGGTCTGAGATTCTATCTTCACTTTCTTTGAGGTGGTTTTTGCAACTTTCAATAGAATTTGTGATTTCCTGTATATCTCTTTGAATCTGCTTCATGTATTCCATTTGTTTCTTATACTTTTCATTCTAGGGTTCTATGTTTTTGCTTTGTTCCTCTAATTTTTTAGCTGTCTTTTTTAGATGGGTTCAGTATTTCTTTCACTACTTTTATCATTTCTTCTTTTACCTGGGAGATTCTTTCTGATTTGAGTTCCTTCATAGCTTCCTGTACTTGCTTTTTTATTTTGGTTGATATCATTTCAGGTATTTCAGGTGTATGACTATTATTTTCTTCTATCTACATGGCTCCCAGGTTTTCTTGGGATGGGCTGCAGGTTTGAGATTGCATTTTGGTCTTTCATTTTGTCAATTTCCTATATTTCCGTATTTCGAGTTATGTTCCAAAACTTCCCTTGGGCATGTTGGAAATCACCTCCTGTGCCCTCCGCTCTCAGGACTCATGGGCCTTGTCTCCCCTGGTTGAATGAAGGTTGCTGAGCATAGTCCACTCAAGCCCAAGAGGCCTCTAGAGGCTTGTCCAGTGTACTAGGGTTCTGGGCAGACACCCAAGCCCCGGAAGTGATGTCCCACACTCTCCCAGGCCTGCACCAGTGAGCTGGAACATCCCTCAGTGCCACATGGGCCTAAATCCCCTCTTGGCACTGGCCTGGTTCCCTGGTTGAGTAAAAGTCACTGAGCATGGTCCACTGAAGCTCTTGCAACCTCTCCAGGCTAGTCCAGTGTCCCAGGGGGCTGGTTGGGCACCCAAGCACCAGGAGTGATGTCGCAAACTCTCCCAGGCCAGCACCAGTGAGCTAGAACTCCCTTCGTCGCCACACTTGTCTGACTCCCCTTTAGGTGCCAGCCTGGTCCCCAGGTTGAATAAAGGTCTCTGCTGAGTTGTGACTTCTGTTGCCCCTTTCCTTAATGGCTGCTGACCACTCATCCTTTCCTGGTGGACATCTCAACCTGAATAACTTACAACTCCTGCAGTGCAGTGTCCATACCGGTGTGTTGCTCCGTGAAGCCTCCATGGTCACTGGTAGTCATGGTGCCTCTAGAGGTTCAAGCCACCCCTCGCTCTCCCTGAGCATGGGCTCAGGGAGGACACACTGCTTGCTGACTCCTTGTTCTGCACTGTGGTCACCCTGTTCACTCTCCTTGTAGGCTGTAATTCTCACCTCAGATCCTTTCAGAGTCATGGGGACCCACTTTCCTCCTCTTCCTCCTCATAACATTGCTGTATTCCAGTGACCAGATTTCAAACATTGTAGGGGATGTTTCTCTACTGCTCACCACTCTGGACATGCAGCAATTATTTTATTTCTATGTACATTGAAATCCAGCAGCTGTATTGTATTATAGAGACTAATAGAATAAAGATGTATTAATAGAATGGGTTTTAGACTTTGAAATATATATAATGAGGATGGAGCTCCCAACTATCTTAGAGAAATTAATTCCAAAATGTGAGTTGTGGGAAGCAAAATAGAAGAACCAGTCCCCAAAATGGCAGTTAGGGGAGGAAAGAATGTGCAAGGCTCTCAGGGAAAATTTCAGAAGAGGAGAGAAAAGATGAAATGAAGAAATTTGTCTGAGCCTTTGCCTGGCCAGGGAGGACAAATGCTGTGTCTGAGAAGTAGGACTGTGCATGTCACTTGACTCTTCTGAACAAGCCTTGCTGGTGACTGCTTGTGCCAGTATTTCATGGGCCTTCCCTACAGGAGAAGGTGAGTCAGCTCGGATCTGTGGGTGCCATACAGCAGAGACCTACAAGGAGATGCTGCAGAGGGCTCAACAGCACCAGGCTTGATCCCAGCAGTACCTGTCCTTCCACAGAAAATTATTAGAAAGGAATCCAGGCAGCAGTGAGCTAGTGGGACAGATAGGGTTGAGGGCTTTCTTGGGCTCCTGCTTAGCCACTGCTGCTGAAGGCTCTAAATGAGATGCACAAGTATGCTGAAGGTTTCTACAGGTATGCAGCACATGGTCCCTGCTTGCCATAGGGCATACAACCCAGTGCACATCTATGACCACTGTGGAGTCCACTATGTACCATTTCACTGCTCATCAGAAAGGGAACACATTTCTTCATTTTTTTCCCTAGAACCATGGCTGATAAAACCCAGGAAAGCCATGGCATTGATTTCCCCTTTGCCTTCCCACCCTACACCATCCAGGAAGACTTCATGACAGAGCTGTATTAGGTGCTGGAGGCTGGCAAGATCAGGATATTCAAGAGTCCCACTCACATGCTGAGTGCGTGATACGGGATGATGACTGAGAACATGAAGGCTTCCACTCTTTGCCTCTGCAGAGATTCTTATGGCCAGAAGTTAGGCATCATGGTCTCTCAGTTTACCCCTGATCTCCCCTGACTCAGCTCCCACAGCAAAGCATTGTCAGGCAGTTTCAGGTTGTCCTTCTGCCCACAGTGTTGGCTGTGGCCTGTACTGATTTGGAGTCTCTGGAGCCTCACTTGGATACCTCTGAGGCCGTTGGGCTTTGGGATCCTTGCTGTGCTGACTCAGGTCCAAATCTCAGGCTCTCCATCTCTTCTCAAGCTGGTTCTTTGCTTCCCTACATTTTTTGTTTTTGTGAGCATGAATCTCTACTTCTGTCCAGTGTTATGGGGTTTGGCAGGGAGCTCAACACAGCAGATCTGATCCCTACTCACTTATGCTGTTAGCCCTTTGCCTTCCTTTCTGGATTTCCATCCCTGTCCTCTGCTCCCTCCATGCTTCCCCTCTGTCTTGCCAGCACTTAGATGTTTGCCCTCAGTCCCGTGGCCTCTTCTTGTGTACCCATTCCTGTAGAAACCTGCTCCCATGACTCAGTTCCCCTCTGTGTCCTGGTATCTTCTAAATCACACCTCTGAGGAGGTGCCATTCCCACTCAAACCCTGAGTGGATTTTCTTTGCCTGCCTTCTTCTGATGCATGACCTTCCTCCCACCACTGCAAGAGATGCTGTTACCTTTTTAGTCACTTGTGAGTCCTTCCTTAATTTCAGCACCCAGAGTTGGCATCTTCACTCAGTGCCTCCATTGCCCTGGATGGCACTGCAGCTCTGGGAGTGTCACCATCCAGACTACACCACAGTGTGTGCTGTCCTTCCAAGTACACATTACTCTCTTTCCCCTGGGCACTTTCCAGGGCATCGCACATCTGCACATACCCAGTCCCAAGCCCAACTCCCCTGCACCCAGGAGGGGTTGGGGAAGTGAATGAATTTCCTTGCCTGGGTATGAGATTTAGTGAAGTATCTGGTGTGGTGCTGTGTGAGATGCCATCATTCATCCGGGTGCTCTGGGAGTGTTCACTGAAGTCTGTCCCATGTCTGTGAACATTTGGAATATTGTTTGGAGTTTTGTTTTCTTTTTGGTTTGTTTGCTTTTGTTTTTTGTACTGGGAATGGAACCTGGGCCTTCTCCATGCTAGGCAAGCACAGTATCATAGAACTACATCCTCAGATCACTGTACAGCTGTTAACAGGTTCCAGTACCCAACATTTTTTGTTTTTGTTTATTTCTTTGCATTGTTGCAGAGAAGCCTAGGGCCTCAGGCATCCTGGACAGGCATTTTACCACTGAGCTACACTGCCCGTCCCTCTCTGTCCTTTTGTAGTTGTTTTACTGGGCAAAGCCATGTGGGGCCTCACTTTACACATTCATCTTTAATTGTTTTGGGGATAATTGTGATCATAAGCTCAGAGATTTTGTTGGGTAACTTGCAGTTGGAGGGAGGATGCTAATGAGTTGTCTGTCCCCGGGTCATGGTTACAGGGGTGTGGCGTTGGATATGGGTCTGCTGCCTATCCTGTCTTGCGCAGCTTTTGAAATTTTTGAGGTGAAGGGCTGGAGAATGAAGAAATAAAGACAAGAGTTAGAAAACAGAAAGCTGAGTCAGGTGGAGGCCTGTCTTGGGATGGGAGCAAAGAGGTTGCTCAGCAACTGCGGTACATTTATTTATACACTCAGGTGGTTGATGTCATATGACACTCATCTGCCTAGCAAACTGCTTGGGTTGACTTGGGCTCTCCATGTCCTCAGAGTTGAAGAAGCTTGTTCACAAAGCTCATCTTGGGTGCTCTTCATTCTCAGGACTGGCTTTGCTCCAACCTCACATGTAGGAGTGACCTGCAGCCTCAGCTGCTCCTCACTTTCATGTACCTGACCCATTAAGAACTAAAGCCACTCACAGCTGATGTCCCAGGCCACCCAGAGTGGAGGCCCAGGTTCTGTTGATTTTGCTGTCCAGGATGCTGCCATTCAGTGTCTCTCTGAAGCTGAGTGAAACAGTGGGTGTGAAATCTGTGCACTCAGCAGCAGCATATTCTGGCACAGGGCCTTTCAACGGATGCCCATAGCTTCCACATCTCTGGATGATGATAGTTTTATTAATACTGTATACATCTCCAGCTCCAGCTGCTCACTTGCTATATACCAGGTACTCTTTGGATCCTACTGCAGGCATTTGCCTTTATGTCTTAAAATTTCAGTTCCTGCACCTCTGTGTGAGGAAGGGATGCTCCGTCACCCCCTTTTTGCATACATGTGTGGCAGCAAGCATTATGAGGTGACCCTAGAACCCCAGAGCTGGGAAGCAGAGGAGCCAGGATGTAATCCAGGCAACCTGGTGATGGCATTTGAAGCCTCAGCTTCCAGTTTGCAGTTCCTGCTCACTGGGCAAAGGGCTGTGTGTCCCCACAGTGCATTCAGCTTGGAGCAGTGTCAAAACCCATGCCGATGCTCTCACATGTCAGGATCTCTGTTCCTGGGCAGAAAGGCTGGGGACTTGAGCTGACCAGGTGCACCCAGAGCAGCAGCATGTGAATTCAGTCCTTCATCACCCGTGGGCCCCAGAACACTGCCCACACCTGATGGGCTCACACAGCAATACCGCTCTCTTGCATTTCTGGAGGCTGATGGCAAGGTGGCAGCAAGTCGAGCTCTTCCTAGGGCTGCAGTGAAAGGGTCTGTCTAGGTCCCTATCCCTACCTCCCAGGAGGCTGTCATTATGCTTCCCACCCCAACACACTGGTCCTTGGGAAGGACTAGGGCTCCCTCTAGCCTCACATTCGCTAATTACATCTACAGCCATCTTGTCTCCAAATAAGGTCACTTTCCGAGACCTGCAAGGACTTCCTCATCCTAGCTTTGCAGGGATTCATTTCAGCCTGCAGTGAGGGCCGCAAGGAAAATTCTGATATTTAAACCACATTTCCAGAGCAGTTGATTGGCTTTGGAGGAAAACAACAAACAAAACCTTAAGCACTAGGATAGATGATGTTGCATTTGCAAATTGGTTGCCTTAAAACTGAGCCTAACAGTGGATGGCCCTTGATGACTCTGTGGATTTGCTCTGCATTTTCTGCTTTGAATTCCTTTTTATCCAGTTTTGTTTTTATTGGTTCATATTTGCAGCATGTAATGATTCCTTCCCTGTGGGGAGTTGGTGCATGGACACAGTACATCTTAATTCCTTTTTCATCCCCTTCCTCTCCTCTCCATTTGTCCTCCCTCCATCTCTTGGTCCTCTTTCCATTTGCAAAAGAGCTATCTCACTATTTCCTATTTTCTGTCTTTTAATTTACTCTTTATTTATATTTTGGGTTTCTTGTAAGAAACCATATGATATTTAAGCTTGTGTGTCTGATTTATTTCACTTCACCTTATGAGCTCCAGGTGCATCCATTTTCCTACAAATGACTTGAGTTTATCCTTCTTTGTGGCAGAGCAGTACTCCATTGTGTGTAAATACCACATTCTCTTTATTCATTCATCTGTGGATGGACATATTGGTTGCTTCCAAGATTGAGCTATTATGAATATGCTGCTGTAAAGTACACATGTATAACTGAAATGAATAGACACTTCTTTGAAGAAGTAAAAGTGGCCAATAAATACATAAAAAAATTTTAGCATCACTGACCATTTGAGAAATGCCAAGTAGAGCAATACTGAGATTCCATCTTTTTCCAGAAAGATTTGCCATCATGAAGAAATCAAATAGTAACAAATCCTGATGAAGCTGAGGGCAAAAAGAAACCCTCTCCATTGGTGGTGGGAATGTAAACTAGTGTAACGACTGTGCAAGTCAGTGTGGAGATTCCTCAAAACCCCTAAAAGTAGGAATTCCATTTGACCCAGCTGTTCCCCTTTTGGACATCTTCCCCAGAGAGTTAAGGACATCATATTACAGGGACACATACATTAATTCTTTTGGCAGAGGTGCTAGTCTAGTTTCTTGTCACTGGTTGCCATGCAGAATTTGTATGCACCCACAAAGCCACTGTAAGTTCCTTTGGGAGTGATGAGCATCACAATTAAAACAGTTCTTTCCTGCTGCTGGGTCCCATGTCTGTTTCTTTCCTTTTTCATGTTTGTCCTGGCTGTTTTATTGGCTGCTCCTTTCCTTTCCTTGGTGAACTCAGGGTGCCCTCTAATTTTTAAAGCTAGAGCTTTGAAGCACCCTTACTAAAATGGGGAAAGTCCTCTAAATTTTAGCGCTTTGGAAGGTTGAGACAGATGGGTAAAAGGGGCAAGTCCAGCCTGGCAAAGTATCAAGACCCTGTTTCAAAATTAAAAGCAGAAAAATAAAAGTTTTGCAGTTCAGTGGTGGAGCCCTTGCCTGGAAGGAAGGAGGAAAATTCATGTGGGGAGCACCACAATCCAAAAGGAAAGACACTCAGGAGAGAAGCTCAGTGTGGTCCCCTCTGTTCCAGAAGCCACTTTCTACCCGCAGGGAAAGTCCTTGAGTCTTATCTGCAGGGCTGTGACATGGCTCTGTGACTTTGAGCAGAAGAAACAGCATCTGGAGCCAGGCCCCTGCTTGAGGTCAGAGACCTGCCTCCAGCAGCCCTGTCTTCCTACCTGGTGCCCCCCACCACCCTGAGGCCTAGAGGAGAGCCAGACTGAGTCACCCAGTTTGTGCAGAGGAAGGAGGAGAGGTAGCTGGCAGAATGAGTGAAGGAGCATCTGGGCACTATCCTGGGGTCAGTGCAGTGGCCCCTGTCCTCCCCCAGTCACTGTGCACTCTGTACTGGTTCCCCTTGGCACTGGCCTGAGGCAATAGAGAGAGGAGTCTGAGCAGGCTGAGGTTGACTTGCTGAGCGCTAGGGTCCTAGAGGGGCTGCTGCAGCCCCCATGCTCTGGAGCCTGGTGGGGGTCCCCACAGGAGTCTCCTCACAGCTGTGCCCCCCAGGAGGAGCAGAGCAGGAGGAGGAAGCAAGAGGAGTAGCTGCAGCAGACCCACCACAGTGCACAGCTCAAGCTTACAGCCCAGCACCAAGTGGGTGCCCTCCCATTCTGCCCCTGCCACACTGCTGGAGACCCCCCCTAGACTACCAGGCCTCAGGCTGCTTTCTGCATCCCCGCTAGCCATGTCCTCCTCGTGCAGAGCTCAGCAGTCTGGTGGCAGAGAATGGAGTCCAGGAAGGGTTCCTTGCAGATGAGCAGCGAGGCTCTGTCCATGGGCCATGGGGGGACATCCTTAGTGACAGCCAGGTTGAGGCTGAGTCCATCAGGGCCCTGGGCCCTTATTCTGAGCCTTCTCCTCTCCATGCTACTCCTCAAAGGCAGGAAGAGGAGGAGACCAAGGTGTTCCTCTGCCTTGGTAGAGAGCCACTGGAGCTGTTGGAGCTCAGGGAGGAAGAGCTGGTGCTGGTAGGATGGGCATCCAAGTGACAAGAGGACATCAGCCAGTGGGTGAGACAGTGGCTGCTGTGTCCCCACCTGTGGCCAGAAGTGGGCTCCCAAAGGCAGCTCTTCCCTCCTGGGGTTCCCTGCCAGGCCTCACCTTGCCCACCCAGGCCTCGTCCTGCCTCCTGCTCCCACGCCCCCCTCCACCTGCATCTCCATGAGCAGAGGGGTGGTTCCCCCCAGGCCTGAGTGCCTCCTGTCCCACTGTTACTCCTCTAGCACCAGGCCCATTGCCTCTCCTGTCACTCAGAGTCACCACCACACAGACACAGTGACACCAGTGTCAGCAAGCATGGGAACCCATGGGGCCTGTCACAGACTTCAGTAGGCACCTAGCAGAGACAAGGGAAGAACAGGGGCATAGTTGTCCATGAGGTGGCAGCTTTTGTGGGCCCCATAACCAGGGAAGGGGCTGACATCCCTCAAAGCAAGAGGAGGCCAGTGTTCACTGCTCTTCCAAGGCTGTGAGCATCCCTGTGGTTGCCTGTGTCAGCCCTCAGCTCACTAGAGGTCTGGTGTGATAGGGCCTGTGAACCCCTCTCCATCAGCAACAGTGCTGTCCCCAAGCCTGAGTGACTATAACTGAGGCTGGAGCCCCCGGGACCCAGGAGCTACATGTGCAGCCCTTGTAGAGCAGGAGCCTCAACCACTGCTGCACCCAGCCACCCTGTCTGGCTCTACACCAGGCCTCTCCTCTCTCTGCCTGGGGCCCACCACCTGCCTCCCACACATCCCAGAGTCCTTTCCTCTTCCCTGGCAAAGGTCCCCAGTTCATGCAAGGCCCAGCATGGTGGCTGCTAAGGCCTAGGTGTCTGCCCCACTGCATTGTGGAAGACCCACTCATGTTGGAGTCTGTCATTCTGTCCTCCTCTTCTCTGGGCCTGGGCTGCTGCATGGCTGGAGCTTCCTGCACAGGGATCCCAGGTCTTGTTCCTGTGCCCTCCATGCACATCCTCACCATGGTCCTTTCTTAAAGTTAATTTTGAGTCTGGGCCCCTGGGTTGTTACTCAGGCTTGGGGACCTGGATCCCATTCCCCTTTCTCCTCACACTCCCTGGGCCACACAGACCTGAGGGGCAGGGCAGGTGGGCCGGAGCTTGCAGGGTGGCAGGCAGTGCCCCTGTGGTTCTGGGGCACCTTGCTGTGGGATGAAGTTGGGCTGGCTCTTGGCCCCTAGCCTCTGCCAGCTCAGTCTGTGTCCAAGGGCAGAACTCCCATGCATTACCTCAAGTGCAAGGCAGATGCTCCCTCTCCGGGATTTCAGAGTGAGGGCAACAAGAGAGAAAAGCAATGCATGAGGGGACAGCCTGGCACAGAAGGCCCTGGACCAGGTGCCTCATCTTTGTGACATGATCTTCCTCCAGGTCCTCCTCGTCCTTGTCCACCCTGAGGGACAGAACATGCCACAGCCTCCCCTCAGCAATTCAGCTAAGTGAGGGACATCAAAGGGACCCCTCCCCCTGAGAGAGGTGCCCTCCCTTGGTGTCATCTGATGTGGGTGATGCTGCCTTCTTAGGGACATGCATTTGCAGCCACTGTCCCTGTTCCTGCAGGCTTCAGGCCTAGATGTGCCAAGAGTGCTTGGGGTCCCCTCTGTGACTTCCTCTGCATCTACTCAGGGCAGATTTACTAATGCAGCTGGATGTACTCCCAGCTGGCCCAGTCCATGCAGGAAATTTGGAAGAGTCCCTTCAACAAGGACACCAGGATGGTGACCCTGGGCTTCCTGCAGTTGAGCAGCATCAGGCATCGCAGTCCGGGTGCCCTCTTGCCCCTCCCTGCACTCATGTCTCCCAGTCCAGGAGACAGCAGGACCGAGGTGGCTGAGCACAGCCTGTGCCCTAACTGCTGTTCCTGGGAAAGGAGGAGGAGAGGCAGCTCCATGTCCCTCACCACCCATCTGTTTACCTCATGCTCTCAGCTTTAGAACCTTTGTGTGAATGAAGATGTGAGAAACCTGGGCGCTGTGCAGCTGATCAGCAGCCACTGCATAGAGATGCAGTGAAGCCCGCATGGCAGGAGCCCAGAGTAGTGTGGCAGAGGCCATGCTGGGGTGGGGCCCAGAGGGAAGGGGCCTGAGCTTAGACCAGGGGCACAGGAGACCAAGACCAGACCATGGGGCCCTAAAACCAAAATGACAGAGCTGGCCCAGCTCTCTCCCAAGAAGGAAAGGAGCCTGGTCCATGGCTTGCAGGTAGATTTACAGGCGGTTTACAGAGGACAGAAAGTAGCTTCAGGTGACGCAGCTGATGTGTGAGTGGATAACACCACTGAGGCAGAACTTAGATGGTCCTTTAGATCCCACAGGGGAAAGTGGGGCTTCCTCTGTGACCCCAAGCCTTCTCCTGGTCACTGAGACATGAATGGCCCTTCCCATATTTGCTCCTGGGCCTGTGCCCCCCAACAGAGTAAGAACAGAGCCCAGGCAGACAAGCCAAAGAAACAAAGGCAGGAGGGCTGGGTGCCTGCCCCTTCTACAAACTAGAGCAGATGGAGCTGATCTGGGATGAGATTCTGGTGATAGCGAGGGACATGGAGCAACTGGTGGCCCTCATGAGGGAGGCCCGGGCCTGCCCCTATTACAGGAACTGGCTCACCATCCCCAAGACTCAGGTGAGCAGGTGCTCATGCAGGGGCCCCTGCTATGTAGTCTGGGCAGATGCCCCCCACATAGCCAAGCTGTCCAACTCCAATTGGCCCAAGGGCAGGAGGGCAGCTCATCGGTGTGGGACCCTAGCCTGGGAGGGTGCTCACAGAAAAACTGAGGCACACTTCTCCCCCCCGCTTCGGTCTCCTGCCTGACCGTGGCCCTGTATGCATGAGGTGAGTGTAAGGAGTGCTGGACCTACTGATGGATACACAGGAGGAGGCTGGGCAGTCAGGGGCCTGAAGTTCTTTCTCAGTCAGCTTTGCCCTTGTGATGTCCCACCAAGGTGGCTGCATGCTGCATGTGACATTCATTGACTGTTCTGTGTGGTCACTGTGCGTGAGCTTCATTGCTCACATCTGAACCAGGATCTTATGCTTCCCAGATTCTGAGTATTTCTCATTTGTCATCACTATTTTAACTGGAGAATTTTTTTTTTCTTGTGTAGTACTCAGGATTGAGCTGAGGGCCTTCACAATGAGCTTCATGTCCCCCAGCTCTTTTTTGATTCATAAGTTTTAAAATTTTGATACAAGACCTCATCACATTGTTAAGTTAGTTGCACAGGCTAAGCCAGAACTTGCCATCCTCCTGTCTCAGCCTGCCAGAGTGCTGGGATGACACATGCACCACCACACCCACCTTGGAAAATCTTTATAACAAAATGTACCTAAAATCGACTAAGTGCTTTAGTTTTGGTTACCGCCCTCTGCTCCTCCGCACTCAGCTGAGGCAGTTTATCAAGCCATGTGGCAGATGAGGAAACCAGGGCTCAAAGATTAGAGAGCTGTCACGGAGTCACACAGCTGGGAGGCAACAGCTCCAGCACTGGAGTTCATTGTTGGTTCCTGGGCCTCAGAGCTGCCTTGGGGCTTAGGCAAGGTCAGCAGCAGGGATTCTCCAGTTCCTTCTCTTCCTCGGTCCTCTTCTGAGTCAGTCAACTGCAAGCCTGCTGTCTCTGTACTTCTGAGACAGGCTGGGGCTGCAGTCACAGGTCTACATGGTTGCTTTCTCTCCCAAATTTTCCTACATATGAACGGTCTGGGCAGGAAACAACCCAGTTCCCATCAGGACCAAGGCAGTTGGAAAGGTTCCCCACAAGACCAGCCCAGCCACCACCACAGTGGCCCACTCTGCCCTCCAGCTGGTGGTGCTACCCTACCCGATGCTGCTGCATGCAGTTACACAGCAGGCTGCAGACATCCAGCTGCAGGACCAGGTCATCATCATTGATGAGGCAATCAACACTGTCATGGACATCCACAGCACAGAGGTCAGTGGGTCCCAGGTAGGTTGGCCTATGTGGGGCTGTGGGCCATGAACCCTTCCTTGATGCCCTGGACCTCGATTTTTTCCAGGGACAGTGCTTGGTAGTCTGGTAGCTTGCTTGCCGGCTGGGACAGGGACAGAAAGCAGTGGTAGTCTGGGTCTTGTTACTCCCTGTGTTGTTCAGGGGGATTTAATTGGGGTGTAATTGGGGTCCCCACGAGTTTGTCTCCCTACTCCATCACATTCAGCTATGTCAGCTGCCTCTGCCCTTCTTGCTGACCTCCAGTGGGGCTGGAGTCTTGGCTGATGCTAGGAGCCCGGGGACTCAGAGGGTGAGGCCAGGGCCCAAGGTCACAGTGCAGGGATGGGGAGTGGGGAGGGCACTGCTGGCTTCACACCAGCTGAGCAGGGCCTGGGTACCTTAGGGTGGGGAGTGATTGTTACCATGGGAAAAGCCAGGTCTTTCCAAGTCCAGTGAAAACCAGCAGGGAGCTTCCTTATCTGAGGGTATCAGCTTCTCGCTTTGCCCACCCAAGAAGTGGCTGCACACAGAGCAGAGCTTCCCATGCCCTCAGCTCCCTCAGCCCCAGGGCCACAGACCCACACTCTGTGGGTTCCAGGCTCCCATTCCCCATGCCATGATGGCTCCTGTGAGTCCTGAGCTGGCATTCTCTGAGTTCAGCATCAGTTCTCCCTGGCCCAGCCCTCGGCCGCTTGTCCAGAGCCTGGTCGAATCTCAGTCTGTGCTCCATGCTCTCTCCCCAGCTCTGCCAGGCCCACTTCCAGTTGCTGCAGTACATAGAGCAGTACAGCTGGGATGCAGCCCACCAGGTGGGAGGGATGGTCCTGGTCCAGTCAGCCTGCAGAGGGTGTGCCCGGCTCACCTTCCTGTCCAGGTCCCGTGTCCATGGAAAGTGCCCCACCGGGCCTGGCCTGCTTGGTACAGTACTGCTGGCTCTTGGGGGCCAGCCTGCCTTTTTCCTGGGCTGGTGATAGTTTGTGACCCTGCTGGGCCAGGTAGCGGGGAGCTCAAGGCCTGCAGGTTTCTCAGGAAGCATCCGAAAGCCAGGAACCTGAAGTACAACATGTAGATCCTGTATTTGCTAGAGCAGTTTGTTGCCATACTGGGAGGTAGGCAGGCATTGCCCCAGACCCCACCTTTCCTTGGCTGCCAGCAGGGACCCCAAGATCTCCTGTGGGCATCAGCAGTGTCTCGTTCATTGATCTGTGAGATTCTCATTCCTTCTGCTGAGTCCAGCAGTCCGACCTCACAGCCTAGTGCATTTGCCCACATTCTGTGCCCTTTCACTTTTCTCTTTTTGGTACCAGGAATCAAACTTGGGACCTTGCACTTGCCAGGCAGGTGCTGTTCCCTGGCCTCTCTGTGCCCTTCCTCCCACCACACTCTTGTTCATGAGTGATGCAGTGCATGACATTCTGTGACAGGGTTGTGGTCTGGCAGCATCTGCAGCACCCTGCACAGCCACAGTTTCATTTGTCCCATGACTGGAACAGCCTGTGCGTTTGAACCCAGGTTCACAGATGAGTCACTGAGTGAAGAGCTGGTGCATCTCATGTGACCCACTGCAGACCCCTGGCCTGATTATGTGTCTGTGCCCTCGAAGGTGGGGAACCACTGGGGGTCTGTGCAGGATCTTAACTGACACAGGGCTCCCAGCTTCCTCTGCCTTGGCCACTGCAACCTAAAGTACTGGCAGCCATTGGAGCCCTGCGCTGCACACAGTGGGCAGCTCTCTGCCCTGCCCAGGAGGAGGCACAAAAAGAAGGAAACGGGTTCCAAGCCTACCAGGCCTGCAAAGCTGGAATCTCTGTCCTCGCCATGGGTTCTTTGCCTGCTGTAAATGACCAAAAAGCAAAACAGCTGCCTGAGTGAGCTGAGATGGGAAGGCTTAGTCCAACGAGCATCATGGAAATGAGAAGGCAGAAGTAAGGGGTGGGTGACTCCTCTCAGACTTGTTTATGTCTCTCAGGGAATATCAAGCAGAACCTCAACACACAGAGCTTCTCACAGACAGATAAGGGGTTTCTCGGTGAGCCAAGTGACCTGAGCTGCTCTGTCCCTGTGACACTGGAAGCTGGGCTCCGAGCAGACAGCCAAGCCCTCCTTCCGTCTGTTCTCAGGGATGGAGCTGAAGATCACCAACAACTTCCTCTTTCAGAGCCAGGTGGACAGCCTCACCCTATTCAAGGTAGAGCTGCCGCCTTTCCATCCAGGTCCATTGCGTGTCCTTCTTGGTGCCAGCTGTGGGCGCTGCTGCTTTCAGATCACAGAAGAATAAAAAGCAGACACTCCATCATGTGACATTCTCAAGTCTGAGGACTAGAAACACAGATGCAGGAAATCATAGGCCCCTTCAAGCACTATATACCAAGGAACTAAGTGACCTTCACTCTGGGGTCAGGCTCTGTGGAAAGAGGAGCCTTTCTTGGACCTTGGGCACACAGTGGAGACTGCAGGTCCCCTCCACTACTCTTCTACCTCACCCTGGAGCCTCAGCTTCCATCGCAGCCCCCGACCTTCACTCACCCTTGCCCTGCACATCTGGGTCCTGTGCATGGGGGATAGCTACTGTCACTGGAATCACTGCCCAGTGACTATAGCCTTAGCTGCCCCCATGACAGAGCACACACTGTGTTCTGGTAGGTGACAGGTGAGGGCCACATGATAGCACCCCGATCTATGGGCAGAACAGTCCCCACACCCAGCGGCCAGGCCACACAGGGTCTGTACCAACTAATCTTCGCTCTCCTCCCAGAACATCCCAGGCTGTACCTGCTTTTGCCTTTGCTTGTAATATTTTTTGTTTTTGTTTTTGAATCTGATTCTGAACTCCTTAGGGTCCAGCTCAGCTGCCATCTCTGGGAAGGGAAGTAGAGGGACAGAGCATCTGTGGAGCGATCAGAGCCATGGGACAGTTCTGAGGGGGACATGCAGGTTGCACCATGCTGGGTAGCAAAGATAGAGGAGGAAAGGAGAGGGGCAGGGTGAGTGGGGAGCTGAGCCTAGGCTTGTTTTGTTTTGAGACTGGGTCTCCCTATGCAGTTCAAGCTGGCCTTGGGCTCACTTTGTAGCCCATGCTGGTCTGAAACTTGCAATAATCCTCTGTCAGTCTCTGAAGTGCTGGGATTATAGGTGTGCTTTCTAAAGTGCATGTCACAGCTGCCTCCTCCTCATGGCTGACTCTTTGTCACCTTCGCAGGTGCAGTGGGACTGTGAGAACAGTAAGGTCAGCAGGAAGGTTTGGCCCCACCCCGGCCCTCACTACCACCTATCCTGCCTCAGAGGCCCCAGCTTGTCTCTGTCCTTGCTCCTCAGGTTGGAGGAGGTGTGTGGGCTGCAGTGATGGGGAGTCCTCCTGTCACACCATCACCCTCTCTCCTCTACCAGCTCTGGCTTCAGGGAATGCTATGGCACCATCTTCCCACCACCCCAGGAGCAGTTCAGACTGGCAGGCCTCCAGCACTTCCTGCAGAGCCTTCAGCCTGGGGTGACAGAGAGTGAGTCACAGGGCAGGAAGATAAGCTGGGCTGCAGGCCTTGGTAGCGCTGGACCTGACCTCATTGGGGTCCCGTACTCTTTCCTCTTTCTGTCTGCACAGCTCCCCCCAAGAAGGCAGAGATTGAGGCCACGTGGGCCACTTCCCCACTGGTGCACATTGAAGGCTTCCTTGAAGCCCTCACCAGCATCAACCAGGATGGCAGGGTCATCCTGAGCCACTGAGGTACCCAGCACCCTGGCTGGTTTACTTCCTGAGAAAGGGCCAGGCTGCAGAAAGGAGCTGCATTGGGGACACCAGGCACATCCCAACTTTGCCTGGCTTAGCAATGGCTGGCAAGGGTAGTGGCCCTAAGGGCAAGAAGTTGCCTTCCAGCTCTGTGACCTGGACTGGTTTTGCTCTTTGCATCTGGATGTGCTCTGCCTCTGTGTGTGCATGCCTCTGTGTGTGTGTGTGTGTGTGTGTGTGTGTGTGTGTGTGTGTGCATGCCTCTCTGTGTGTGTGTGTGTGTGTGTGTGTGTGTGTGTGTGTGTGTGTGTGTGTGTGTGTGTGT
>PVLA01010123.1:0-33030 GCA_004027455.1 Hydrochoerus hydrochaeris | reverse complement strand
GCCAGAGCAGCCTCAAATTCTTGCTCATGAATCCAGCCATGAACTTTGCCCAGTTGGTGAAAGAATGCTGGGCAGTGGTCATTGCAGGGGACACCATGCAGCCGGTAAGGACCCCAACCCCCACCTCCTGTGCCCCAGGTGCTTGGATAGCTCAAGGGAAGGATGGAGCCTCAGTCAGGTGTCCTCCCTGTCTGTCTCCCTGGTCCCCAAACCAAAAGAGGTGATGTGCAGGCTCAGAAGTGTCCGCTGGGTGGCAGTGCTAAGGCCTCACAAGGCCTTTGTGTGTCTCAGACCCTCAGTGCCTCCCTGAGGTCCCTTTCTACCCCACCAGGGATGGGTCCACCTTCTGGTGTAAGGAGGACATTTTGCATTTCATCGTAGAAAGCAGGGAGAGGAAAAGTAGGGGAGAAGTAGATCCTCATTTCATGCTCAGAGATGAACAATGGTGTGTGTCATGGCAGTGGCCTTTCTGTGGTTAAGTTTCACAGGTATGTATGCATCTTAAAAACAAAAACAGAATCACCTGTACATGCCATTACAGTTAGCTTTTTCACTCAGAAGCCAATAGCACTTTTACTCTCCTGTCTCAGTTACTTTTTTCTTATAGCTAAGACACAGTTCCAGGAGTTAAAAAGGAGAGAGATTTATCCAGCTCACAGTTTGTAGAGATTTCAGCCCATAATCGGCTGGGTGTAAGGCAAAGTAATAAACCAGAAGAGAAGCCATTCACGGCAAACAGAAAACAGCAAAAAGAAGTGGGGCAGGGAGAAGACATCCTCTTTCTTGGCCTTATGTTGTATTCTGGCTGTCGGGATTAGGGCAGTGCTGAGCCAATCAGTGGACTGACTTAGTGATCATCCACTCTCAGTCCAAGCATTGCTCCATGAATCAGTTATACACTCTAGATCCAGCCGCCTTTGTGGGGACATCCAGACACAAGCCAGGATGTCCCCTGTGCTTCCCCCTTGCTGTCTTCCAATTCCATGGATTTGGTGTGTTTCCTGGACCACTCCAGCATTTCTCTGCTGTGAACAGTCCCATGGGAAGTGCAGCCAGGTCTCTGCCCAGGAGTTCTGTCCACAGCTGCACATCCGGCAGACACATGCTGTTCTGGGCTGCCAGGGTCCTGAGCCATCCTCGCCCTCTGCCTCCTTCTGTCACCACTGTCATGCTTTAATTATTTATTTGTTTTCTTATTCCCCAGATTTCTACATTTTTTATTCAACCTGTGCCTTAGAGTTTTCGAGGATCACATGTTCTCCGAATCAGCAAGGGGAGCCCCTGCCTGCCACCTCTGGTCCTGTGGAATGGACCTCAGGCCTGGCTGCCTACTGACTTTCACACAGAGCAGAGTGATGTGTCAGTGGAGAGTGGCACCTGGTACTTGGTGCCAGGATGACCCACCAGCTCCCAGTTATCACAGTTCTTGGGCCATGTCTCAGGGACACCCAGAAGATGAGTTTTGAAAAGCAAGGCTGTGTCTCAATATTTCCAACTCAAAATCAAAAACTTAAATTCCTCAACCTTACATTTAGCTCCCTCAGGGCAGGCAGAGCACTGGGGAATAAATAAATGTGTGTTCAGTGATGACAACAACACAAATGTCTAGTATTTGGTTGCTGAGTGAATGTGTGGTTTCTTAATGCAACCATTGTATCGTTAAACAGCGTGAGAATCACATCCCTGCTCCAACAGGAAACCTGCTGAGGAAAAGGAGTGCTGCTGTGCATGCGAGTTTTGCCCTGGTAGGATGCAGCACCATCTGAAATCAGGCGTTTCTTCCAGAGCTTCTCTCCATGGTGGAACCCGTCACTGAGAACTTTTTTGTTTCAGTGTGGTTAGTTTGCTTTTCTCCCTTTTCATCTAATTTTTGTCTTTAAAACATGTAACCACCCATGCAGTTCAAAAGTTAAAACTCTATTAAAAAAATACAGCTGAGGACTCTCACCCTGTCTCTCAGCCAACTCATCCCCACCCCGTGGGGAATTGTTTTCCTCAGCTGAGGCTGGAGCTTTCTAGTTTTTGTTGGGTAACACTGCCGGGTGTTTGGTTTGAGAGATTTTTTTTTTTTTTTTGCTAAAATAAATACATGCCTTCTATTCCTGTGTCAGTGAGAGGTGATGGGGAGGTGGTGGGTGAAACTGCTTGAAACTTGCTAAAAAGTGTGAAATTCACAGGGTGGCTTGTCACCTCCACCCTTCTTGCTTTCACACTCTGTGACCTGCCATCTGCATGGCCCAACTTCCTTGCTCCTGGGGCCCCTCAGAAAGTGGTGTAAACCTGTAAACCCCCTTCCTGTGTGAGAGATGGGTGGGGAGCACCCTCCATGGACCCCTGCCTTGTGGAGCAGTTTCCCACCCCTCCCCATCTCACTAGGTCAGGTGATCCTACCAAACAACATCCTGCCCATGGTCCTCTGAAGTGGGCCCACCAGCCAGCAGCTGGAGTTCACCTTCCAGCAGAGAGAGCTGCCTGTCATGGTGTGTGCCAGTCTTGGCCCTCACAGCCTCCACAGTGTGGCACAGCTCTCTGGAGTGCCCTGGCCAGTCCCACAGTTGGGGAAATCAGTAGTGAGATGCCCATTCCAGCTAACCCCCAATGAGTGGTGTCTCTAGATATTTCTCATGAAGGTATGGGCTGCCCCTGCCCTGGGCCACTTAGTGAGTTTCCTTTAGCCCTCTGGGTGCTCCTTGAGGACAAGGCAGTGAGGGACTGCCTCCTGCTCTGGTTCCCTTGGTAATGTCAGTGCTTCCCTGGGCAGCGCAGGTCTGGGGATGCATCTCTATTGTTGCCTGGAGACCAGCACCTCTCTTGTCTTAGATGCTGCCAGTCAGGATGCTGGGAGCTGCGGGACTTGGTGGCCTGACACTCGAAGTGTCCTCTCTCAGGTGCTGGCCATGGCACCAAGGTCACAAAGGCCAGTGTGTTTGGCAAAAGGCTGGCACATGTGCCTTCTGATGCGGCTCATGGCATCAGTTGGCCATCACTCTCCTGATCCCACTCATGTGCTGGGTCGAGCTCTGCCCTCAACCTGGAGCCCAGCTGTGGCATCCCAGGTGCTGCTCAAGGCCTCTCTGCCTCCTAGATGGACAATATGGATGTGTTCTCTGTAACCTGTGCAACATGGTCCCCAGAGGGCTGGTCTGCTTCTTCCCTTCCTATGAATACCAGAGCCAGGTCCTCACCCAGTGGGACAGGAGTGGCCTGCTGGCCTACCTGGCTGTCAGGAAAAAGGTGAGTGACCCCTTACCCAGCAGGCTTTCCTGGGGTGGCAGAGCCCAGGGCTTCCTGAAACAGGATGGTGCTGCTCCTCTCAATTTCTCACTGGTACCATTTCCTTCTAGGGTCTCTGTGTCTAGCCAGTGGGATCCCCAAAGCTGGGTGCAGTGATGATGACCTCTCTCCAGAGTACAGGCCAAGCCCTTGAGCTGATGTTAGTGCCCATACTCCTCAGCCTTTTCCTGGGAGACTGTCTCTCTCTGCAGCTCTTCCAGGAACCTGGGAGAGCCAGCCAGGTGGAGCAGTTGCTGGCCATGTATTCCTGGTGCATTAAGGTGAGGGGTACAGGCCTGGCACAGGGGCCACATGGGTCAGGCGTCTTCCCAGCCCCAGCACAGCACTCTGTGCAGGGTCTTTCTGCAGAGCTGTGGACAGGCAGGAAGCCCAGTGACTGGGGCCCTGCTTCTCTCTGTGGTGCAGGGAAAATTAGTGAAGGAATCAACTTGTCCAATTACCTGGGTGGGTAGGTACGCTTCTCTTCCCTGCTGGGACTCTGCATCTGCCTAGGTCTCATGCCACAGGGTCTGCACACAGGCGGGGTGCTCAAGGCTGTGGGGATGGCAGGGAGGGGCAGGCTGACTGTGGAGCAGGAAGCCAGGCTAAGGCCTTGGGAAGCCCATTCATTGGCCCAGGCTGGATCCGGCCCACCAGAGGGTAGGCTGAGCCATGGATGTCACCTCTATGTCCCCCAGATGTGTGGTGATGGTGGACATGCCCTACCCCAACATCCAATCTCCTGAGCTTCAGGAGAAGCACCTTATGAGTCCTGCCAGGTTCCAGAGGGTCGGTGGGTTGGGAATGGGGAGTAGGATGATCCCTTGGACTAGAACACAAGGCTGCGCTGGGACTCCTGTGCGAATGCTGCTTGGCCATACACATCAGTGGTGCAGGGATGGCACCCTTACCCTCTCAGTGTCTCCAAAAGGTCCCCTGTCACACTTTCTGCTGGCCTTGGTCTTCAAGGCACGATCTTTCCCCAGGGACAGGAGGGTCACCAGACAGGAGGTGCAGACACTTCTGTCTCCTTTACCATTGCAGCCTAGGAGCCCAGGGCAGGTCCCCCTGGTGAAGGCACTGTTGGAGAATTTGTGCCTGAACGCTGTCAACCAGTTCATTGTGATCTTCAGCTGCCCTGGCCATGGGACAAACAACTAGATGAGTGGCAAGGACGGGTGATGACAGTAGGGGAGAGTAGTCCCTTGTCTGCTCTCCCATCTGAGGGCTAGGGAGTGAGGGGACCCAGGATGTGTGCTATCGGGAGAGCAGGTATCACTCAGAGTCCTGCCTCCATGGCCCCAGGCAGGGCCATCCAGCACCAGTTGGTCTTCACCAGCATGGTGCCCCTGATCCAGCACTAAACCCAGCCCCTGGTCCTGGTGCAGCTGCCGGCCTGGATCTGAGACCACATGGAGGTCAAAGCTACCTTTAGTGTTGCATTCAGCACACTGCAGAAGGTCAGGCCATCCCTGTCCTTCCCCATCCCCAGCCTTAGAGGTGGTTCCTCACGGCCTTTCCCTGTGCCCACAGTTTCACTAGGAGTAGGGGTCCTCCTGATGGCAGCCTGGTCCCTGCCTGTCCTGGTCCCTGCTGTGTGCAGCCTTCGGGGTGCCCACCATCCCCCACCCCGAGCCAGTAGCCGCCGGGGTCCAGGGTTGCACAGCAAAGCCAGCAGAGGTGGATGGAGTTTCCTACTTGGGAACAGTGAGTCCTGCCACACTGGGGCCCGGCTCAGGGCAGCTCACACTGGGACTCTTACCTCAGCTCCCTGCCTGCCATTGAGAGCAGTACCCCCGACAATGGCACCTACCTTCCTGCAATGTGGCCCACCCTGCTCCTGCCCTTCCCAGCTAAGATGCACAGAGACCCTGGCCCCTCCCAAGCAACCCCTGCTTTTGGCTCCCCTGCTCTGGCCTTGGTCCTAAGCCTCCGACCCCATCACCAGGAACCCACAGTGGGACATGACTGGCTCCAGATCTCTGCATCCCACCTGGCCGCCACCCTTCCCAATGCACCACATTCTTGGCTTGCCTAGCTTCTCATGCCCCCATTGGTTCTTGGTGTATTTTGTCCCTTAGAGGGAACAGCACTGTGCTGTGGGGGAAGCCACAGGGACCTGCACAGCACTGGGACAGCTGTGGGAACAGGCAAAATTGGGGTGCAAGAGGCCAAGGGGGTCGAGCCTCTAGAACTCCCAGTCATCCTCATCCTCCTCTCCTGGGGGATGCTGTGGTGGTGGCAGTGGCCAGATGAAGTCCAACATGCAGGCAAAGGTGCTCCTGGGACCTCGCTGGCCCCTGCCTCTGGGCCTTTCCTGGAGATGCCTGGGAGGGAACAGGCTGGTGAGGGAGGGAGGCCGACCCAGGGCCCAGGTACACCTTGCTCCTGGACTCTAGGACAGGTGGAACACCCTACTTGTTTGCCTACCTTTGCACCTCAGGACCAGCTTGTTAAAGAGATCTGACATCAAGTCCCTGTCCACTAAGAGCACTGTGGCCCCAAGTGCCCTGGGAAGCATTGGGGGGAGGCTGGTCTTATGCAGCCTGAGCTAGCCGAACTGAACCCACAGCCCCACACAGCAGCCAAGGACAAGGGTGTCAAGGGAGCCAGCCAGGCCTCCAGGAGCACACCACCTGCAGGGGGACAGCCCTGGGGCTGTGACTGGGCCTCCACTTGGGTCCTGGCTGCAGGGGGAGGGAGAGTCTCACCTTGCTCCTGCTCCTTCTGCTGCTTCTCCAACTTGTGGTCCTTAACACTGCACAGCTTAGCCTTGCCAATGCCCCTGGCTTGGCAGATGGACTCTAGCAGGGTGGTCTGGCTGCTGGAGGGGTCCACCACTTCCTTGGGAACCCCCTGGATGGGTGCTGGGAGAGTGGAGGTGTGAGGAGCAGAGCAAGGCCTTCCAGGCCTGTGGTGAGTCAGCGCCTGGTGTCAGACACCTGCGTCCCCCCATTTCCCACCCCGATTCGGTGCTGCCCTGCAGCAGTGGACCTGGGAATCACTGATGCACCCATAGAACCTCCAGGGACCATGGGCCAGCGGAGACTTCTGTGCCCCTTCTGGAGGCTACGCCAGTTCTCAAGTCTCCCTTTGCAGTTGCCCTCATTTCCACTGGTTCAGCTGTGAGTGGCGCCACAGCTCTGACTCTCAGGGTTCCCCAAAGCCCCTCACTCTTCCCCTAGGGTCTGAGTAACAGAGCTCTGCAGTCCTGAAAGCAGGGAGAGTGAAGCTGACTAGAACATGTGATGAGGAAATACTTCCGCAGACCTTAGACCTGAAGCTGCTTCCCCTGCAGATGCCCTGTGTTCAAGGAGCAAAGCCCCAGCTGCCCCCGTACCTGAAGCTGGGGTGCTGCTGCTACATTCCTTGGGACCTGTGCTGGTCATGGCTGCAGTTGGGGGGGGTGCCCTAGCCTACACTGCAAGAGCTGGAAAAGGTGGCAGAGGAGGCGATGGGAGTGCCGTGAGCACCCTGCCCTCTAGGTCTGGAACACAGGTGGGAAGCTGAGCACACCGGAAGTAGGCTGAGTCCGGGAGCTCCCAGCCCAGTCCACTCCACACTCCCCAGCACCCAACTAACCAGCCTTGAAAAGTGTGTCCACCTCTTTCTGGAAGGCAGGCAGCTGCGGGATGGCAACGAGGACAGAGGGCGTGATGCCTGGGCCCAAGTCGGCACTGTACATGAAGTTGTTGGCAACACAGGGCAGGTTGGGCAGGGAGGACATCGCATCGATCTTGCGCACCAGGCTCAGGTCTGCCACGTAGAAGTAGTTTTTAGGGACCTGCGGGGGAGTGTGTGAGCCTCAGCTGCCTCGTGGGGACAGGGTCTGCAGGGTCACCCTGGGGCCCACAGAGCCCTCTATACCCCGAGAGGGCAAGGGGCTTTCCAGGGCCCTGGCCTCCACCACCCCCCACTTATGTTCCCGCTGCTCTCTTGGTGCTGGACAGGGGGGCATTGAATAGCTTCTCCTACTCTGTCCCCAGCATCACGTGGGTCTTCGTGACTGCTTCAGTGGGTCCAGAAAGACTTCTTGCACCTGCAGGGTGGGTGGGGTTCTGTCAGGCTCCGGCCCCTGACCACCCCTCTTGCTTTGGGATTGCAGTCCACTCTTGGGTGCCCTGGCCTCACCAGGACTCACACCAGCCTTCTGCCAGACTTGATGTCCTGCCCCCTACGCCACCCCTCATCACTCCCTCAAGCCCTACAGGTTCTCTGGTATTGAACAGCAGCAGGGACCTGAGGGAGCTAGTGTTGCTGGGGAGGCTTTCCCACCTCCTCGGCCTTATCCCCAGGCTCTGGCTTGCTGTTCACACACAGGGAAAAACTTCAGCTTCTTCTGGGGGTGACAGGGATGGGGGATCTCAGCGCCAGACTCAGTGCACCTCACTCTCTCCCTGCCAGAACCCTCATGGGAGTCAGCCTGTGTGGACCCAGTGCCTGCACCCCGGCCTGGCTGTGTCCCCTCCCCCACCGACCTGCAAAGCCCACTCTTCCAGTGGCCAGTGCTTGCTCTCGATACAGTGACATGGAGGTGGCTGGAGTATGGGGTCCTGCCTGCCAGAGAAGATGGAGCCATAGTCCTGCAGGTGCTCCAGTGCCGGGAACTTGGCGCTGAAGAACACCTGTGGGCATGGACCCAGGGCTGGGGAGCTGCAGGGGCGTGACAGAAACGTGATTGTAGGAAGAAACATGCACAAGGCTGGCTGTTGGCAAGGAGAAGTGGCTCTCAATCTTGATGGCCTTCTTGTTACCCTTGTGGTTTTCTGTTTTAAATGCTCTGTAAGTTTCCAGTTCAGTGCCATTTGGTGGGACTGTGAGACAGGGTCTCTATGTGAGTGGTTGCTGAGCTCAGCTAATTAAATTTCAAATTTATCAATTTGGCTACTTGGATTCCTGTATTGTTCACAAACCCACTTCAATTAGTACTAATAATTATTAAAGTTACCTAATATCAGGAACATCATAGGCAACGTCTCAAACTGGGTCACTGTTTCCACACATGACGATGGGTGAGCTGGAGGCAAACTATGTCATTCAGTGCCACTGTCAGGTGCTGCAAGGTGGTGAGCAGGGACTGGGCTCATGCATATCTCAAAGTGTAATGTGACAAAGGGTGAGTGTATGGAGACTGTGATAATTACCCACACTATGACTGTGACACTGAGGATAGAGTGGAGGAAGAAAAGAGTTTTGGAACTTTGAGTAAGGTTGGTTATTACTGGCTCTAAAATCCTCAGGAAGTGAGATGGTTACAAAGACAAGAGGAAGCAGGATCTCATTATGCCACTTTAAGCTTCTACTTAGTACTTTTCAGTTCTAATATTGTGCTTAAGATCAGCTCTCTTTCTGACATTTTTCAGTTTCATTTTCTTTTGTGCCTGTCTTTGGCTCTTTGAGTGACAATGATCAGTTTTCTTCTGTGTCTCAGATGGCCCCCAAGGACACATCTCTGCACCATGGTATGGTGTCCTTGATGCTTCATTTCAGCTGAACCCGGGTGGGACTGAACATCACAGGTCTGAAAGGTCTTCTGTTTCTTTCATATGTGAGAGCAGAGATGGACAGTAACACAAGTCTGTGTAGCATTTGTGAAAATGATCTCCAGTGGTGCTGTTCCATGTCTTCTGTACATAGCAACATGATGCTCTGACCAAGGAAAAATCACCAGTAAATGTGGTTATTATCTACTGTGATACTGAGAGTCTAAATGATGTAAATCATGGTATAGGACAATATTTAAGGACATGGAGAGTCTAGATAGCAAACACACTGGCATACTGATGTGACTGGAAGAAGTGTCACAATCAGAGAAAAACATGGTTTGGGGAAAGTTTTGGCTCCAAAGTTGAGTTTGGGATCACACCCAGGTGTGCTGTTTATTTAAATGGGTTTCACTTGAGTATTTGTTCTTGAAAATAATTGGAATTTTAGGAATTCTATGACAGTTAATCAACCATAGGTTTCATTTTTTTCTACTCCAGTTAATTCCTACATTAAATATACTTTATAAAACTAAAAGATATTAGGTGACTCCCCTGTGGCATGTTGTCTGTCTTAAATTTGCGATCCTGTTCATCAGAGGAAAATGTATCTCTTATAGCTGCACCCTTTTATGAAGAGCAACCACTGCCTTCCAATGTAATTTTCCATTGAACAATATTCTCATGAATGACAAAGGAACTCATTTATTTAACCATATTTTTATAAATGTTCACAGATATTCTGTCATTCTTTAAATATGGCATCTTGTTGAATAACTCAATTTATGCACATATAGACAATTTTATCACTCTGGGAAGAATAAGGTAAACATAGAAATTAGCAATATGTAGCTGACTTCCCTCATCACAACAGTCTATGTGCAGTGAGAGTTGTGGTCCTGGATTAAAGAAATCTCCTCGGGAGGAAAGGGCTACCTGCTGTTTTGATCACATTCCTTGTCCTGGAAATGAGTTTGCCAATGCTTTTGGTAGGAGCATAACCTAAAAACACATTTACCACCTCCTGTTCATATCCCTAAGACCCCAGGAAATGGGAAAACATTTGAAAAGTCAGCAAGGATAAAAGTGCTTTTTCCTTTGATTAGCAATTTAAATTTACTCAGCATGAGACCTTCTTCAAAAGCTCTCTATGTGTTAAAATGCACTCTGCCTCCTTTGTCTCTTCTTTCCTTTTTCTGTTTTGACATTCTCAGCATTTCTATTACTGGAAATTGAGCTCGATGACGTCTACTACTGCATTACAGCTGCAGATTATTTTCATTAGTATGTGTATGTGGTACAAAATGATCACTATGGACAGTTGGCACACACACATGACACATCTTGATTCTGTGTCCCCTGTCCCTTCCTAAGTTTGTCATCAATTCTATTATTTTTGCATGACTTTAATGATTTAGTACATTTTATCTTGTCTCTTACCCTGGTTTCTCAAATACTTTTACTAATTTTTGATGAACTTTTTTTTCAGGCCATGATATTTCATAAATCCTAATAACTATTTTTTTCTCTTTAAGAACTTCTATGATTTTTGTATTCTGATTGCTTTGCATTTAAATAGTTGGCTTTTTACTTCTTTTCTTGCCCTTACATTTTTAAACATTTCTGATGTTTTTACAGATGATGAGCCTTACATGACCTTGAGAATTCTAGAGTTGTCTGATCATAAACTAAAACCTCTGAATTTAATATGGATATGTATTGATTTCTAAAATTAGGGAAGAACTAGATAAGTTAAAAAGGTATGCTTTCCTATCTCCAATTGAATAATTTATTTTCATTTATCCTGTTTATTTATCCTTTGTTATCAGGATGCAAGTGTGTATTTACTATATCTTTCTTTGTGAGCATTATGTATAGATGCAATTATATGCATGCAAAAATTATGTCTTTATTCCTGGCTATTTTTCTAGATTTTACTGTGTGTGTGAAATAAAATCATTTATCTGTCACATTTTTGTTTTATTTATGGCTTATAAGAAAAACATCAATTTCATGAATCAAGTTTAACTTAATTTCTTGGTTCCTATGTTAGTGTTTGCCAAATCTTTTGGACTTTAAAATCATATGATCTTGTATCCTCTCCCCAACTCCTTATGGATTTTCTTTCCGCTTTTTAAATTGCTAATATAACACAGTGATGCAAAGAGCTCTGAGTTTCTTTGCATTCCTTCTGTTTTAGTGGGGGAGGCTTTGGTGGTTTGCCATCAAATATTTCATCTCTATTAGCTTGGAGGACTATATCTCATAACAAATGAATGGATATTCTTACATTTTTAAATTGCTTAGAATTTTTTAAATCAAGATATGAACAAATTATTTGCTGGTTCCTAAAAAGACCCATTTTTCTGTAACCTATTAATTGTTAGCATTTTGTTACAATGTGGAACATTTATTACACAGTAAAATTCTAATCCTTCACGGTTTGTTGTTCTTTTGTAAGACTTTTGCATTTATCTTTAAAGGATTGGCTAATAATTTTTCTCAGCAAAATAAATGAGAATTTTTCTGTGTTAATATTCTATAAAAAAGAATTGTCTAATGGGAGGTAAGATGGCTAAATGAAAATTGTACCAAGTTTTTGTCCTCGGGCCTGTGTTTCAACATTACAACATGCTAATTGAACACAATTATGCTGGTTTGCTATGGATTATGATGGATTATGAATAAATAGTGCTGTTACTCAGAATGGACATAACCTATCTCTTTTAGATACAACAGAATTATTAAATCCTCCAAAAGAATTATGCAACATTCTGGAGTAGAATCCACTGTAAAATACTCAAACAAACTAAACACCATGAATATTTAGTTTGAATTTATCTCAGTAATACACCTATTTTTCCTTTGCCTTTTCTTTAAGTTCTGATAACTAAGTTTATTGTCAGATTATTTTTCTGGGATATATTTTTGTTATATTTTTAAAAAAGGAATGGATGTAGGAAAAACTTATTCCAGAGACTCACAGGTTCAGAAGGGATCACGCAGATGTTAAGCATCTGGTTCCCAGAAGTTCATATGAGCAGGATTTCCTTGAACTTGAAACCCCCACAGGAGGTGGGTCCATACTGGAAGTAGCCTACACAGTAACAGCACTTTTGTAGTCATGAGTTATACAGACAACAGTTAGAGTAAGGACATGGAGTTTATAATATTATTTTTATCATGTCACCCAAGCTTAACTGAAGAAAATGCCAGAAATCTATCCACATCACTAAAGACATAGAATATTCAGCCAAGGGCCTGAATCCCACAGCAATGTCCCACAGGAGTCCAGATAAAGACACAGTGCTCATGACAATGCCTCCCACAAGTCCAACTGGAAACCTAGAGCCCACAAGAAGGACTCCTGCCAGTCTCTTTTACAGATCCCTGCTGGGAAGGCCCAAAGGTCAGTGGTGGAAGCCAGAAAGTCTATGCCAGCAGGGTGAAGGAGCTGTGTTGGTAGACTTCTGTGCTGGAGCTGAGAAGTCACACAACAACTTCAGGGCTGTCCTGAAAAGCACTGTAGCCATCCTCAGCAACACGGAGGCCCCAAGCTCCTCCTATGACAAGCACAGTTGAGTACATGCCAGGAAGCCAGCATGACAAGTTCATCCTGGAGACAAAGCAGCACATGTATTCCCCTCCAGAGCCAGGAAGCAATGGTTGAGGTGAAGACCAGAGATTCTCCAGGAGAACCAATGGCTCAAACAGCAACTTATACAAGAACTCACAACACCTCAATATCTTAATGCAACTAACATGAATAACTTCTTCTCCACGTCTCCATTTATACTGGTAAAAACTTTACTCAGGTAAAACATCTATGCCCAGCACCATGCTGATGTGTCCAGCTGGTGTTAATCTGACCACCAGTTTTCAATCCATAACAAGCACTGAATGTGATTAACTATCTTGCTGCTCATTACCTCCCTCAAATTGTGAATTTCTTGAAATTGAAACTTGGCTTATACTATTTGTTATATTTAGAAATAAATGTCCCCACCAAATCATTAAGTTTTTTCAGGTGGGGTTTTTAGAATATGAATGGATTGTGTGGGCACTATACTCAGCTCCAGTAAAGATGTTCAGTAGCTAAATGTCCTACTCAGAAGTGTGGACTTGTTGGAGATGGATCATTTAGTTGAGAGATGGAAGAGTGTATTTTCATCTCAGGCTACAACTTTATCTATCTTCTTTTTGGCTGTGATGGGTTCAATATTTTTCTTTGCCATATCCCTTTGCCCTGGAGCCAGCCAACAATGACTTGAAATCATGAGCAAAAATAAGCTTCTCGTCCTTAAGGTTGTGAATTGAATATTTTGTGCCAGTGATATAAAAATAACTAATATGTTATTCTCAGCACTGAGATTGATTTTGTTGCTAGTATCTGCCTGACTTTTAGCTAATTGTAATTCAAGTTGAGCATCTCTAAATATTTCCAAACCATATTTTGCATTATCATTTGCAGCACTGGAAGATCTTTAATGCACACCATTTTTAATGATGTCATAATGCAATGGGTATCATTTTACATGTAACCTGTAAAAATGTTCCAATTCTTTAAAACAATCCTAAAAAATCTGAAAATATTTCATGTCCTAGCATCTTGGCTAAGGACAACACAATCTATGAAATATCTTATGTTTACAGCTAAAGCACTATTTTAAAGTATTACAGGACTTTACACAAAGTAAAACTCACCTCTGATGGTTGGTCAGAATTAAAGATAGTTTCTATCATGCCTGCTCACATTCCTGTGCTAACTCATTAAGGAGAGAAAGCAATAACTTTTATGTCAACTTTAAACTGTGTGGCTCTTTTTAGAGTTTTTTGATGAAGCACTTTTTTTTCTTTTTGCAGAATGTGATAAACAAATATCACACTGTGGGAGACCACTAAGCTGCACTCTCTGGAGAAGTGAAGCCCCTGGCCAAGATCTTTTCCTGACCTGTCCTTAAAACCTGTTTACTGAGACATGCAAACCTGGATGTATTGAAACACATGTTCCCCTAATTGGCTACACAAGAATTGCTTCCCTGCCCCCACTGCTAATGGCTAGAACCTGGCCTTGAATGGACCCTGTGAAACTTTAGGGCTGAGATATAAGATAACATCTCAGCTGAGGCTAGGGCACTCAAAAATAATTATATTTTCTTGGCAGTAATGGTGGCAGCTTTGCGTACATCAAGCTAGTAGTGTATTGTGAGTTGAAAGCCTTTGTGCCTGGTACAATATTTTTCTATTGTATTTACAGCCAATGCCTGCAAAGTTTCCTTTCCCTAACACTTTGCCATGATCTCCAACCAACTTTCTGATTAATATCAGTAAAATCCATGAGCTTCTGGACTCATAGCATTTTGTTCCACAGAGAACATTGGTCATTCCAAAGGTCCTCAAGTGCAAAATTTTTCTCTTTGTCTTTATTTTGCATCCATGTGCCATACTGCTGGGTGGGAAACTTGAAACCTCAACAGAGTTTTTTTGTATTACCGTAACTCTAAAAAAATAGATGATAAGGTCACTGCTTTTGCATAGACAATCAGGCCTCATGATAGGATAAAAATGAAGTAGTTGACTCAATTCAAAAATTTCTTTTTAAACTATTTATCAAGATCTAATACATATGAGGCTCTATTCTGGGTCTTAGGCTTGTTTATTTGATACATAATTGAACTTAATTTGTAAAATATCCATCAGTAGCTGATGCCTGATGGGGCATAGAGCAGGTGACAGCAAGCCAAACTTCATCATTATACATGGTTTTTCACTTTCTGATGACTGTGTTCATGACCAGAAGCTTAGACACAAGTCCAGCATAATCATCCATCTCTAACCTTGCCTCAAACCACAAAACATTCTTAATTTAAACAAATAAATGTAATTGTGTCCCCAGTCTCCTCTCCCCATCAGGCAAACTAATTGCTAAGGCAGAGGAAAAACAGTTCTAATGATAATTGCTCTATAAGAAAACAGAACCCAGGTGGACTTTTAAGTCATTGCTAATTGCTGTCCTATTTCTGATTGCCTTGTTAAGTAGCTCCCTGCAAAGGAGTATTGGCTAAATAATAATGTCAGGGAAAAAGTAAACTTTCTAGTCATGTATTGCATAATCATTTGATTTTGAGATTTCTCATATGTGCTATTTTGAATGACTTCATGATATAATAATGACAATTGTAAAAGCTGAGGAAAAAGACTCAGACAGATTAAGGGTATGACTGGGTTACAAGGAAAAGAACATTTTAATTTTAATGTCTTACTGCCATCCTGTGTTGCCCAGGGCAGAATAGTGTCACTCACTGTGCATTATCCACACTGAGAGCTGGGAGGTTACAGGAGGGAGTGATCAGGAGGAAAGAGTTGCCAAGGTTGGTTTTGGTATCCTAGACTATCTCAGGTCTCAAGTAGCTGGGCTGGGCCTACAGTAATGTGTCACCATGCACATACTAAATTAACTTTTGAATGAACCAAAGGGGTTGTTAAAGTTCAGATTTCACCTATGCTCTGGTTCTGAAATTTAAATATGACAAGGGATCAACAGTACAGTGAAGACATGATGATTATAATACAGAGCCTCAGCATGTATCTTCAACACAGTCTGGAATTTCTCATTTAAATTTGTAAAATGACAGAAGCTCACAATGAAAGAATTTTCTGACATCACTTTCAGGTGCCAAATTTGATTTATAATAACCCCAAAGGCCAAATACAGCACACTGAGATCATGTTTCTGTGTACATGGAGCATCTTGTGAAAAATAATTGGCACCCCACACTGTATTTGCAAGACTCATTTAAAGTAACAAGCAAGGTCAAAAACAAGAACACTCCCCAAAACACCTGCACATTCACTTCCAAAAGTTTCAAAGTTATTAAGTTTCTGGTACAGATGCATTAAAAATAAACTCATCATTGTGACATGAATCATCACCATGTAGCACTGCACACTATTGATTATGCATGGAGCATTTTGTGTAGCTCTGAGAAGATTGCACACTTTTTTGAGATTTACTTGGTCTCCCACATTTAAAGATCCATGTTTGTTTACTTTTTCCCTCACTGCCACTGAGAAAATCAGCACCTCATCAAAAAACCAAGTGAGCCTCAGGACTGGGCACTGATGTGAAAATGGCACCCTTTGGAAAGTGACTCAACATGGCAGAGACTGTATGAGAGTGCTGTGAAGGGCATGATACAAATGTAAAATACTCTCTCCATAGCCAGACCTCAGCATCAAATAAACTACTGATGTGATAATATTTTATGTACCTCTTATCATAATTTCTGCTGTGATAAAGTGAAATTGCATGGTCTGGCAAATGATATGAATGTTTAAGTAGTTTAAGTAGTTATCTGTGTACTTTCAGATGACAATGACTACATAAGAATGGAGCTCAGATGCAAATTTCACTTTAAAAATAGGCAGACTGTGGCGAAGATATCCATTGCTTCCTTTGTAGAGTTGGGAGTGTGAGAGTGACTTAGATGATAGTCTTTACCATCAACTTTTATGTAGCAAGCAGAAATTCAGTATCATGTGGTCTGCTTTATAGTTTTCCATAAACTTGGGGGTTTCTTTAAAAATAATCATTGGTGAAAACATGGAAATTTGTATTCCATAAGATAGCCTCCTTTTCCATGCTATTTCCATGAGGGCATTAATTGGGAAAAACAGTGGGGAATCTAACTGTGTGTGCTTGTAGAAAAACAAATGGTACTTTCAGCACTTCTTGAGTGATGTACCAGTTTATTTCATTTGCTGTAAAACGGCCACATCTAAAGTTTCAAAATCAGTGATTAAGAAATTTAAGAAAATATTCACTTTAATCTTATAAATGAGAGATACTCAATTGAAAGAATTCCACATTTTGTTAAATTTTTACAGTAGATTTGAATGTGACAAAAATATTTTTTATAAAGAATGTAGTATTTCATAACAAAAATAGCCCAGTGGTCCCCTTACTAAAATAATCTTGTTAAAATACAGTGAGTTCATGGAGACTCTGCCCAGAATTTGCCACTGGAATGGTAGGCCTTTGTTAGCTGAAAAACTCTGGACCTATACTGGGCTATAAGTATTTTTGTCTCTTCATTATCAATATGTTCATTTCTATGTATATAATGATATAGGAAAAGCCAGGGAACTCAGGTGAGGACATCCGTGCAAACAACCATGGTGAAAGTGTCTAGTTCCTCTCTGCTCAGTGTTCAGGGAATCTGGTATAAATGTACTATATGTTTTGGAGCTTTGGGTACTTCATGGTCTGTTTTATATTTTATTTATGACATTCTGTTCTAGCTTTGCAAGGCCAATAACACTGGTGCTGAGCTGGCTTTTCTCCGCTGCTGACGAACAATTCAGGTGCTAGAAAAATCCTGTCCAAGTAAAGCCTGACAAAAGTAAAGGGATACTGTGAAAATTTGAGTCTTGTCAGCTATTTTCTATAAAGCTTTCCATGAACAAGATAATTAAAAATTGGGAGCAAACAGTATCTCCTTTTATTGCATCTGGCTGTTACTGCTCTTTAAGACTAGTAGTGTAGATTTGTCAACACACTTCTTGGTATTGCTTTCAATTTTCTTTTCATTTTATGTTGCTTTTAGTTCTTTTGATCCTATGTTTAGAGACAATGCCCAGTTTCCTTCTATCACATAGCTGAAAAAGACAAATCTTTGGCCTTTGCCATGGTGTCCTTAAGAATTCATTTCAAGTGGACCTGGGTAGGTCTTCTCATTACAGAAGATCATAAAATTCTTCAATCTCTCTCAGATATAAAGCAGAGATGGACAGGAATGGCACCTGTGTTGAATTTCTAAAAATGATCTCAAATCCTTTTGTGTCATCTGTCTCAAATATGCATCGCCAAAATAACCTGATCAAGGAACCAATATCAGTAAATTTGGTTATTATTTACTATGATAGTGATGATCTAAATGAAGTTAATATTGATATCCAGCAATATTTAGTTTTTTGGGTTTTTTTTTTTTTGGTACTGGGGATTGAACTCACAACTTCATTTTTGCCAGGCAGGCACTTATACCAATGAGCTAAATCCCCAGCCCAATATTTAGTGACTTGGACAGTCTGTGTGACAATCTCCCATGGTATGATTACATTATTGGGATAAATTTCATCCTTGAATTCATGGTACTTTCATTTTTTTCAAAACACAATGAGCTTCCTAGTTTTAAAATATTTTTCCAGACAGATAATCCTTCCAAACACCCAGATGATACCACACTATGCATTGGCTCCAGAATTTCCATTGCACTTTCTCAGATTCTGATTGTACACATACAGAGAGAATTTTGATATTGTATCTAAAATGACAAGCACTAGATATTTATGGTTCATGAAATACAATTCTCAATAATGTATAGTTTATATAATGAATTAAACTCTGTAATTCAAAATATTTCTTATCAACACTTGTGTGTTGAAAGTAATCTTGTCCACTTAGACACAAATTTACAACTACACAAAAAATAATCTTCACTATATTAAAAGTAGTAGAAAGCTGTCTATATTGCATAAGTCATATTTGTATTCCCCTAAACAACTTACATTTTGTGGTACAAATCTGAAAACAAAAATGAGACCATTTTTCTATATGATCACTTCTAGCAGACATTTCACTGAAGATTTTGGCCAATGCAGTAAACTCTAGAATATAAAAATTACAAGCATGTATTTGAAAGGGATAAATATAATTGGCATGATTTTCTCAGAACATTGGTGTGGAAGAATCCAGTAAATGTATAAATTAATAATTAAATATAATGGTGATGTAATACTAACTCAAGAAAAAAGATGCTATTTCTACAGAGGGTTTTAATCCTCCTGGAGCCTTATTTATTTTGAGCCTTCACTGTACACTCATTTGGGAGATTGGGGATCTTAGCCAGGTAAATGATACCTATTTATGCAGGAAAAAAGATAAATATTTTAAACATATAAGAAGCAATGGAAAGGAAAGGATAGAACAGGACATAGAGAAACACAATTGGGCTTGTCCAATTGTGGGGTGGGCCTGTGAATAAAAGAAAAATAGCAAAAGAAATAAAAATAGGAATTTGTTGCTAGACAAGTATTACTATGTGAAGTGTCCAGATCATCAGTATGCCAACAACCAGCAAAAACATTTCTCTGCAAAGTGTGGATTTTCTAAACCTGGTTTATAAACCTGGTTGGTAGAGCCTTGAGCTTCACAATTCTCACACTGCTCTTGGGCTCTGGGTGAAGCACTGAAACACTCCCATTGTCAAGGCCAACAACCAGGCTCTCAGCTACATCCTGCTAATTTTCTTCACCTTCCTTTTCCTCTGCTGCTTGCTCTTCATTCACTGTCCCAACACAGCCACCTGCATCCTCCAGCAGACCAGATTTGCAGTTGTCTTCACTGTCGCTTTTTCCACTGTCTTGGATAAAACCATCACTGTGGTGCTGGCCGTTAAGGTCACTGCTCCAGGCAGAAGAATAAGGCAGTTGCTGGTATCAGGGGCAGCAAACTACATCATCCCCATCTGCTCTCTGATCCAACTCACTCTTCATGGCATCTAGATGGGGACACAGCCACCCTACATTGACACAGATGCACACTCTGAGCATGGCCACAACATCATTGTGTGCAACAAGGGCTCCCTCATGGCCTTCTACTGTATCCTAGGATACTTATGCTCCCTGGCCCTGGTCAGCTTCATGCTGGCTTTCCTGGCTAGGAACTTGCCTGGCACATTTAATGAATCCCAATTCCTGATGTTGAGCATGCTGGTGTTCTGCAGTGTGTGGGTCTCCTTCCTCCCTGTGTACCACAGCAGCAAGGGGAAGGTGATAATGGCCATGGAGGTCTTCTCCATCTTGGCCTTTGGTGCAGAGCTGCTTGCCTGCATCTTTGTCCCTAATTGCTATATTATTTTGCTAAGACCAGAAAGAAATTATTTGAATATGTTCTGAGATTAAAAAAAATTTGGAGCTGGGGATTTAGCTCCCTGGCATAAGTGCCTGCCTTGCCAGCATGCAGTCATGAGTTTGATCCCTGGTACTGATAAAAAAAAAATCTGGAGAGAAGACAAGATGGCCAATCAGTGAGCCACAAAATACAAAGTCTCCCGGGACAAACAACTCATTTGCCAAAATAAAACACCCTGGAGAGACCCAGACATATGGAGATGGATCCTCTTGACACAGGAAGAAATTAAAACATAAAAAAGCTTGTCAAATTCTTCAGGACTTCAACTAAAACAGCCAAAAATTAGGGGACACAGTGTTTTCATTCACAGCGACCTGCCAAGTTTGCAAAGGCTTGAATCTACGCCAGCTGGCAGAACCACCCAAACTCATTCCTGCCGCCACTCACAGGAAGTACAGCAGCACTGAAGTCAGGGGTTGGTGAGCCCATGGAGAGCAGAGCTGGTGAAAGGACCTTCATTAATCCATGGTCAGTGCTGGGAATGAGACCCCCCCCCACAGGAAGGGCATGACCAAATGGGTGACATGCTGGAATTGGGCAGGAGGAGCCTGAACTGGGAGCGACAGTGACTTCAGTTGGTTCTTCCCTCCTAAGAACAGATTCATGGGATTTGCTTGGATTGGGCTGTGCCCCTGGCCGGGACCCAATAAGCCATCCCAAATTGATTCCCTTGTGCCCAGAAAGTACTAACCAGGTGAAGGCACCTGAAGTTTGGCTGGCCTGGTGGAGAGGGCAGGCAAATATACCCGCTGCTTACACCTCAGTGACAAGAGCAGGCAGGGGAGCACAGCGTTCCCTTGCCATTGTGCTTTGGAGGAAACATGGCCAACAGAGAAGGGGGCTGGGACCTGCACTGTAACATGTGTGGAGGAAGCCAGGGCCATGACAGGAGAGAGAGGCAGGAGGAGGACCCTGACCCAGAACCCTGAGAGCACTGATCCAGGACAAAGAAAAACAAGGGAGACTGAGTGTGGCAAACACACAACATCAGACATGGCTTTAATGGACATTAAGAGATATCTTCTGGACCTTGTAGATAAATTCAAAACTGAAATATTGAATCAGGTAAAGCAATATATGAGAAGAGTAATAAAAGAAATGCTCTCAGGAACCATCTCACAGGAAGGTACAGACAGAAGAAGGGAGGAACACAAAAAAAGGAGAGAAACATTTGATAAAGAATATAAAGAAAATATAGAATACATGAAGCAGATTCAAAGAGACTATCAGGAAATTAAAAACTCCATTGAAAGCTGGTAAAACTCCTTAAAAGAAACTAAGGATAGACTATCAAAACTTGAAGACAAGTTTGCAATGTGTGATCATGAAAGGAAAGATCTCTTAAAAACAACAAGGAAACAGGCAGTAACAACACAAAGGCTGGAAGATGACAAGAGAATCTACAATTTAAGAATAAGAAATGTGAACGAAGAAGCAGGAATACATACAGGTGAATTACAAAGGCTATTCATGGAAATAATTAAAGAAAACTTCCCAAGAATGGGAAAAGAAAATGACATTCAGTTATGTGAGCCATACAGAACTCCAGCCACCTACAACAAAGAGATCTACACCCAGACATATAATAATCAAGATACCAGAAATTCAATATAAAAACAGAATATTAAAAGCTATCTGAAAAAAGAAACAGATTACTTATAAAGGTAAGGCCATCAGAATCATGGCTGACTTCTTGACACAGACCATCAGAACAAGAAGAGTTTGGAGCAAAGTATTCCAAGCCCTGAAAGAAAATAACCTCCAGCCCAGATTGATGTATCCTGCAAAACTGTCACTAGAAATTAATGGAGGAACAAGATCCTTCCATGACAAAGAGGAACTTGGGGAGTTTGTGACCACCAATCCAACACTACAGAGAATACTGAAGGACATTCTAGAGAGAGAGAAAAAAATACCAGGATTTTAGGAACAGTGGCAGAAAGACCTCAGTGAGTGGGGCAGGCAGTAGAATGAAGGAGAAAACTAGACAAACAAAGGCAGAAAAATAGCATAGCAGAAATGAAGCAGAGAAGATTAACTAGAATCTCTAACATGGATGGCCTTGATACACTATATTGTTAATAGTCCACCAGGATTTAAAACACACATTACTCACAATACTCCACTTAGATGTATTATACTCTGTTCCAGTCATTCTACCTGTACTAGATTTGAGGGTACAGACAGCAATCCCCAAAATAACAGGATATAGTATGGTAATCATCCTTCATTTCCTATTAACTTAATCTAAAGCTCTGTAAAACCTACACTGTTTTACCATGACTGATCGTAATCGAATCTGGTTTGTTGGATCGCTGTTTAGTATTGATAGATTTTATTCAAAGCTGTTATGATTGATAGTATCAAGTCTGAGATTATAGGCAGCTGCACTTAAAATGACAAGATCCACTAGAATATCCACTATGGTTTTATTATTACCTGCCTTTGAAGTTTTATACTGTGTACAATATTTTATTTGTACTAATATTGTTATTTACTGCTATACCCAATTATACTGCTATATTCAATTATGCCTGATGATATAGACATTCTATTGAAGATAATAAGAAACAACACAGTAATCATTGTAGATCGCCTTGTACTGTGGTTTTATAGGACTTTTTGGTTTCATGTTTTTATAGGAATTTGTTTTGTTTTGTCTTGCTAAGTTTTGTTTTTCCCTCTAATACAGAAAGGATAGAAATACATGTAGAGATTCATCCATGCGTAGCTGTTTACACTCTCAATATTTGACTGTCTACTTTGTATACTTTACTTTTGCAACTTCAGCAACTATTTCTAAGGACAATATGTAATTTATTTACTAGTGATTTCTTATTGTTTATCTTTTTTTGGAATTCTGTATTATCTCTAACCTTTACATGCTTTTGTTTCTCTTTAAATTAAAAAAAAATCTGGGTGCCCTAACCCTACTTAGGTTTAAATATGTTTCTGAAAATACATAGCAAAGCTACAATATTTTTTTATCATTTCTATTAGATTATATTTTAAGATTTATTTTAATCAACAATGACTTCTAACGTCTATCTGTAATGGTACTATTTTAACAGCTTGTAAATTTACTCTGCATATTTTTTGTTTCCTCCCAATTAAGCCACAACCTATCCTATTATTTCTGCTTGATTTTGATTACATTTTTGAGTTTTAACTTGTCTTTTCTTTAGATTTTGAATTTTTTTGGTAAATTATCTAATATACTTAATTTGTGCTTGTGCAACACTTATTTTTCAATCCTTTAATATGTTTTATTAACTTTATTTCATTTTGAAGCAGTACACTTTTTTTGTTTTTTTGAGACAAGTTCTCACATGTAGTTTAGGCTGGCCTTGAGCTAACTTTGTACTTCAGGCTGGTCTCAAATTTGCAGCAATCCTCCTGCCTCAGCCTCCCAAGTGCTGTGATTACAGGGGTGCACCACCATGTCCAGCTTGAAGCACTACTCTTTAAATATGCTGATTACAGCATTTTTGGTACATGGTTTTATATTTTTCTTTTTAAGTTTCACTACTGCAATATGTCTGAGGGTTGTTGTTGTTTTTTTTTTTTTTTACAGTGTTCTCTCCATTGCATCTTAGAAGTCTAGAATTGGATAGTCATATATAATCATAAATACTGCTCTTTTTAATTGAGGAAGTGTTTAGTCTATGGGTTTATTTAGTGTTATGGCTTGTGTCTAGATGTCCCTCAAAGTCACCTGCAGTCAGAAATAGATCTTTTCAGAGAGGGCAGGATCTACAGTGTGTGATGCTGGGATTAAGGGTAGGTGATTACTAAATCAGTCCACTGATTGGTTTAGCACTACTCTAATTCCAGTCACCTAGTTAGAATATAAAAGGGCAGAAAAAAGCTGCTAAGGTCTTTTGCTTGTTCTCTTCTGAAAGTAATAAATACAAAAATTTCTCCACTGATATTTCAAAGTCTTTACAAAGGAATTTAATTACACACAAAAACTGTTGATTATTTTGACAGAATCAGTAATTCGTAGTCACATAGAAAAATAACTGCATAATATATGTGCACTTTTGGATAACAATTTATAATATCAAGCACTCAATGGTGGGACATTTGTGTCACCAGTGAGGTCCACACATAGCCTTATTCCTTTGCCCAGGCTGTCACAGTGTGGCCACCAGCATGGTCCTCACCCCATCCTGGGAGGAAGGCTTTGTGCATGTGAGAACTCACCTGTGTACAAGCCTGTTCCCATGTAGGACACCACCCTTCTCGACCAGGACTCAGGAGACCCTCACAAACCCTAAGATCAGTGCCTTTCTCAGCACATTTCCTGAAAAAAGGGAAGATACCAGCAGGGGGAAAAAAGGGAACAGAAGCCCATCAGGGTGAGGAAGAGCTCAGGCTGTGGATACTGCTCTATGCACACACCAGGCCCTACTCCCCTCCACTGGAGACAGCAGTAACAGATGGCAACCAAAAGTTTGAACTATGCCTGACCAGGTTTTGTTAGTACTTGCATCTGCCATTCCACAGGGCCAGTGTTCAAACTGGAGGGTTGGGCCAGGATTTAGCTCAGTGGCATAAGTGCCTGCTTGGTAAGTATGAGGTCATGAGTTTGATCCCTGGTTCAAAAAAAAAAAAAAACCTGGAGGGTTGTGTGGGGACCTTCCAGGGTGACTCTCTAGTGAACCACAAATACCTTTTTGTTCTCACTAGCACAAACACTTTCAATGAGGCATTTTGTGCAATTCCAAACTGGCACATCCTACAGCTCTGCTCCCGAGAGGGGTCTCCTGCCATTGAGAACTGCTCTCCTGTGACTTTAGCCCTCGGCCAGCTTGGTTAGTTCACACCTCTGCTGTCCAGCACTCTTTCAAATGTTATCACATGGACAGTAAAAGCCTGCAACTGGCCCTGTTTATCATTTGATGCATTGGCTTTTGGGGGATGGAAGATTAAAAAGTCCTTGCAGAAATCCTCTCCCAAGGTAGTTGGAGATGGGACTTGAGAGTATGGATCTCAATCCATGCAGGTTCCAAGGACTGATGCAGAATGAGTAGAGGACATGGTAGCATTCCGGCCTGACAGAGGGGACACTTTTCCAACTCTTGTGCTGCTTTTCTAATCCTGAGATATTCACAAAGAGACCAAAACACAGATGTGCGCTAATGACTCAGAGTGGTGATTGATTATCTTGGCAGGGATGAGGAGGAAGCTGAGAGAGCAGGTATAAAATGGGGAGCCCCAAACTACAGACTCCACTCTGCTTTTGTAAAGGCATAGATTCCTACAGCCCATGTGTTCCCCCAGGCATCTCTGGTGGCTGACAGTCACCATCTGGGTGTCCTCATGCCACTCTCTTAACCTCTGTGTGTCACATTTTCCCCACCTCCAAAATGCTGGTAGTAAGAGAGGTCTGTGAGCCTGCTAAAGAATAGATTTTCAATAAATACCAGCCCTTACCATTGCTCTCAGGACTCAGCCAAATGTCTCAGCAGTTAGTGCCACTTCTCACACTCCTCCTCATGGGACAGAATACAATCACCTGTACCTGTACTTATGAGAGAAGTAATGCACACTGACCATGCACAGTGTGAAGAGACCACGACAGCTGTACCTGCTGCATGCTGACCATATTCTACAGATTTACCATGTACAACTCTCACCACTATCCTAGCAGCCAGCCACTACTGTCAACCTCATGTCACTAATGTGGAAACCAAGGTACAGGAATGTGAACTCACTTGCCTAATGACACAGCTCTAGCCACAGAGCTGAGATTTGTTCCCCAGTGTCCTGGTTTTGGAGTTCACACTACTCACCCCTATATTATCTGTGCTCCCTGGAGAAAGGGAAACGCAACATGCTTGTCTCTCAGGGCTGCTCATATTTCTCATTCTTGGCAGTCATATTCAACATGCACAAGCACACGTGCACACACAGACATAAATACACCCACAAAAACAGAAAACTATGCCTGAACATATTCCATCAGCTCAGCAAACACACACCTGACATCACTTTAATGTAAGCATTTGTGTCTGTAACTGGAGCAGAGGAAGGTATGTTCTGCTACAACAGTGCTCCAAAAGTCTGTGGCCACAGTGACTACTTGCTACTTCATCTTAGTCCTGCACTTCGACCAAGCTAAGGTGCTCCACAGGCCGCAAAACACACAGCCAATGAAACAAAGTGAGTTCCAGATGCCATGCTGCTGGATCACTGAGTCCTCTTTAGCCACCTATATTGATCACAATTTTGACGGTGAGCATATCAAGCATGTATCTCTAAGAAGACAAGCTGCAAATCCTCTACCCCATGAACCTTAAAAGGAAAATCCCCAGAGTGTTATCAGCTTCTTGTTCCTTTTCTGATCGGAGACAAATGTGCACCCCCACACTCACAAGCTTACTTACGCTCAGCCCATGCTAACCCATTCACTTACAAACATCAAGATGATCACAAGGTCTCACATTGAGCCGCGCACATTCACAGGATCACTCATTCAGTTATGCACAAATTTATGCTCCGCTCACCACTGTCAGACCCTGGCTCAAAGGAGAAGAAATACTCCAGGGGCAAAGCCAGTGACTGCAGCTGCCGAGACACAACCCCAACAGGGAGCCTGAGCTTGCCAACAGAGATGACCAAGCAGCCTTCCTAGGCAGTGGCACATTTAAGATACCAATGTCACCGAGACTCCAAACTTCCCCAGCCCAGACTAAAAATTTCCCACTTTTTCCCGCCCTACCCCTCCCCTGAAAACCTTCCCCTGCCCTTTGCTCAGTGCCAATGGTCTTATCGCCCTTGGCCTGCCTGGACACAGGCTCCAATAAACTTTGCTTAGTGCTTCAAAGTCACTTGACTCAGAGGTCTCTATTACCCCTCTGTTTATCAAAACAACCAGCAGAGGGGCAGACTGGAACCTGGACAGCTGGCTGGGTGAAGAAAACCAAAGAATCTCGTTTTCCCAGACACCACTCAGAACTGTGGAGCACCAGCGGCCGGCAGTTGCTTTCTGCGCATGCGCGATAGAGAGCGGGACGTCATCTCAGAGCAGTCTGCATTTTCCGGTCTCCAGGAAGCCCGTGGAGACAGGTAAGAAAAGTAGTTTAGGAAACCTTGGGAGAGCAGTCCACCCACATCAGGAGGCGATGGAGTTAGGGCTGTCGTGTCGCCAGTCTCTGAAGGTTGGCGGAGGAGACCGAGTGGGCATAGGTAGGACCACGACATTAGTGCTGGAGTCCTGCGCAGCTCACAGAGAGCTCAGCAGAGAAGCCGGCAGGCGAGGGCTGCAGGGGCGCGAGACGGTTCTGGCGGAGCAGCTACGCAGAACACTTCAGGACTTGTGTGGAATCGAGCTAGACTCAGACAGGAAGCCAGCCAGAAACAGGACCACTCAGTGCCTTCTGAGACAGTTGTCAGAAGAGAGGGAGCGAGTGGGCGAGGCTAAGGCAGGGGGCGGGACCTATGACTCAGCCTATCAGGGCGAGTCAGCCTATCTGACTCCAGCTGCAAGCAGGAGTAGGGCCGGACTGAGTAGTGAAGCCTGTGGAGGCCTAGGGACCTGACTGGATCCAGGGAAGCTGCCTTGAGTTCCTGAGACGGAGGTGGGTGGGGTGCAGTGGAGCTGAAGTGTTGGGCAGGGGAGGTGGGCAAGGCCTCCTGGAGGCTTTGGCAGTAGGAGAAAGCCATTGCTCTGTTAATCCTGTCAGACATCACCTTTGCACCACACGCTTTGATATCCAAAGAGAAAGCAAGTTCCTGGCTCTCTTTGCTGAGATGTAATCTCAAACAGATTCGTTTCCATTGATGGCTCAGTTTACCCATTTATAAATGTAGAGAAATTGAGGGAGGCAGAATGATTTAGTTTTTGCCTCCCTGGTTTCCATGGGCTGGATGCTGTGTCTTCCCCTGGGGTCCATTTCTTTGGTCCACTTAACATGGGAGACTTGGGGAATGACACTTCAGAGATGTTTTTCCCCCAAAGGATAATTGTCCTTGATTCCTTCACATAGGTGTCTCCTGTAACTGGGATGTCTAATGGTCGGTTTCAAATCCTCAGTCTTCAGTCTGGTCGGGTCCCCAAAATTGCCTTGTTTACATCCACATCCCACTGTCTTGTGCCCGAGCAGTGGAAGAACATACCTGGAAAATAGGCATGGCCATTTCCAGAGCAACGTCAGGTGCCTCACTCTTGGAATCTGGAAATGAAAATGGCTTTGTGACACCTGCTGGTGGGAAGCCACCCCAACTTCATTACTCACAGAAAGAAAGAAGCACATGATGGAGCACGGGATCTGTATTTTCACAGTGTGATAATTTAGTATTGCGTGGAAAAATACTCTATACTTTTACATAAAACACTTATGTACCAGGTACTGTTCTAGGAACAGTGATCAGCCAGAAACTGCTACATCTTTTCTGCTAGAAAATTGCTGCTTCAGTGGTCTGACCCGAGAGTGCAAGCAGTAAGCAGGCCAGGGGAAATGACTCCTTAGGGATCTGATCTTTTGTCACCACTCATGGCTACCCTTCCACTACTGAATTGGTACAAATTACACTTCTTTCCTTGTCACTTATCTAGCTAAACCCCTTTCTTGCCTATATAACATGAGCAGGAGGGGGCCCCTGCCTACTTCTCCAGTGCTATCTTCCCTTTATCCCCTCAGATTTTAGGAGCACCTGGCTGCTCACCCGCCCAGTGCATACCTCTGTCCTCTGTTCTTTGTGGGGTTGTCCCCTTCTTAAAAGTGGTGAACTACATATGAGACACCAGAGAGCACCAAAAGTATATGTAATTTCCTATCTAATGGCCATTGCAGTCTTGGCATACTGCCTTGATTACTAGCAATTTTGGAAAACACTTCATCACTTATTTTTTAAGAAGCCTATATTTTAGTGCAACCCAATTCCTGCTCTGAATAGGAAAAAGAATACTATGATTTGCCTTCTGCATTATGTTTTACTACTCCTGTCTGTGAGAAAAAAAGCCAAAGAGTTTCATTCAGCAGCCAGGTAATCAGGCTGATTCACTCAAGGCTGATTCTCTAGCCTTTGTTAATGGGGTGCTTAATAGAACTGTGTCAAGGTGGGAGGGAACCCTTTCTTTCTAATATGTGCTTGTTTTGGTAAACCATGAACCTAAATACAGTGACTTTCCCCCCAAAATTTCCATTCATTTTAAAATAAGTACTAGGTAAAAAAACAAATATTGTGCTCTGCTGTTTTAGCAGAATTTCTTTTGTTTCGTCTGTATAAGAGTGTATACTCTGCCTCATTTTAGAAGGGATCACCAGAGTTGTATTGCTTACAAAATCAAGTTAGTGAGTTTAACTTGGTGTCTGTTGGCATGGTATGAAAGGATATTTCATACTTTATGCATGATTTCTCTATACATATAGTCTATTAAGTTGAAAGAAACAGTAGAATGATAGCTGTAGTGTTTATTTTACTTTTCAGTGTAGAATTTATCTTGCTGGTTCTCTAATACGATGTACAGAATAAATTATGCACATCAGATGTCTATTCTTCCACATGAAGCAAAATTTTACCCAGGGCAAATGGCTAAGAATATTAGTTAGTTTTCTCAGAATATTCTTGAAAAATTTCAAAGAAAGTCACTGGGCCTGAAATGTGCCTTATAGGAGTAGCTCTTTCACTTTTTGTCTTGTTCCACATTTCAGTTTCAATTTCTTCCTCTATAGAATCATGCACATCGTCCCTCTTGGTGGAATTGTGACAATTCAGTGGGACCTAGTGCATGGAAAGACTTTGAAGGCTGTGCTGTTGTGGACAGAACAGATGGATTCCTGTTACACTTGTGTGGCACTTTGGGTGCCATGAAGGAGGTACCTGTGTCTCTTGCTGGAACGAACCTGTGATAGGGTGCATGGTTTTGTGATTTGAGCCTGTTTGTATTTTAGTGCCATAGTACCCCTGTCAATGTAACCCAGGGCATAGTCTGTCCATGAGTTGTGTCAGTTGTGTGGCTAAAGGCCAGATTTATGCAGAGGAGCCTGCTGACTGCCTCTCCCAGACATTTTCAGCTCCTGATTCCCTGGGTGGCAGTGGAGCCCAGCCTCTACCCACTGTCCTGTGCAAGTGCTTCTCTGGCAATCTCCTGTGTGAAGATTGATAGATGCAGCTCAGTGTATCTGCACCTGATGACTTCCAGGGCATCTTCTTATTCTTGCCATACTAGGCATACCCAGTTTCTCTTTCTCTCTCTCTCTCTCTCTCTCTCTCTCTCTCTCTCTCTCTCTCCCTCCCTCCCTCCCTCCCTCCCTCTCAAAAATGAACTGATGTGGAAATATACTACTCAGCTTCTTTCCTCCTTAGACATGAAGGTTCTAATTAAATCACTCAGGGGTCAGGCCATCACACGTAGGACATGACTTTGGAAGTTGATTTTAAAACTTCCAGGATCTCTGCTATGCTGAGTTGAAATTTATCATTAAAAAATTGAGCTGCATTCCAATTGGAGGAGGATGGAGGCAAGGTCATTGCCTTGTCAGGCCTCAGAGTGATTTCTATGCTTTTAGAGGCCATTCCTTAGGACTCCTCCCCAGATGTCTTGCCTAGCTTTGGTTTGGATTTCAGCATCCATCAAGTGTCATGCCTCTGCTTTCATTCACCTAAACAGCCTCCTCCACTCTCTGAGATAGCTGTGTGTACCCAGCATCAATCCACACACAAGTTGGGTCTTCTGCCTTTAATAAATCCACTCAGTCACATCCAGCACTATGCAAATTCCAATCAATGGACTAATGGAGTACCACAAACACTTAAGGTAGCTTTGAAAAACCCCACCTACAAACACATTAGTCCTTGAAGGGAGATGTAGACACAGGCCATAACACTCAGTTCATCCTGAATTTTCACTCCTGGTGCTAATTTCTGAGATAAGTCTTTTGTTGCTACATGTTCTTTCCAGCTTTTTTTCTGGCAAGTAGATACATATACTCATACTTACTTACTTGCTGTCACATACATGGTCATTCATTCAGATATGGAGACTTTACAGGCAAATAATTTAGGGCACCACAATCTAAATAATGAAAGAAAAGGTACAGGGCCAGCCACAGTGTGAGGGGATATCAGGGAGGCCCTTCCAAAAGAAGGACACTGCAGCTGCTTCTAGGGGGATGTGGTGCTGACCAGTAATACATCTCTTCAGAGCTGCTGTTTACTGATCTTTTTCAAAGTGTGGGCTGAGCCTGCCATATGCCCTTCTTTGTGTACTACTCCTGTTGCAGGAAAGTGGGGCTAGCCTGATATAAGACCCTTAGCACCAAGGAACTCGGAAGGCAAACAGCTTTATTTATACTAGCAGACTGATGGAAATCTCAATTCCACATTATCAGCTTCAGCTTGGGTTTAACAAAACATTTATATTTGTTGTTAAAATGAAATACAAAAAACTGGAAGTACTAAGAAGGGCTTTTTATAGTTGGTTACTTATTGTCTAGGCAGGTTTAGGTCAGGCAAGTTAATTGGGGGCTTTCTATCCTTTTGTAAGAAGGTCAAGGCTAGAGTGAGCAGGAAGAATTAGCCACTGTCTTAAAGACAAGCCAAGCTGTCTCTGGGTGATATCTCCTTGAATCCTTTCAATGTGTTTGTGTAACATGCATTTTTGTTGGGGTTACATTTATCTTATCTTACATGCTGTAGCTGGCATTGGAATGACAGACTACCTGAGTTTTACCATTTTCTATTTATGGAAACCAGCTGTGTCTGCCTTTTGTCATCTTTGAATACAGTGACTGATCAGCTTTGAGATTTTTAAATTTTCCTTTACATTTATGGTTTTCTTTACACTTCCATATAACCAAGAGATGTTTTTTTTTCTGTTTTTCAAATCAGGGAACTGAAGCCTTGAGAGTTAACAAATGTAAGGTCCTGCCACTCTAAGCAGTGGGGCTAGGCTGGAAACTTAAGTGCATTAGCCCATAGGGCCTTTTTTATCACACCTGCTGTCTTCACATCCCCTCCCCAGGAAAAAGCGAGAATAAGTGCACCTCCAGGCTGAGGGAAGAGCTGGAGGAAAGGCGCGAAAGCAGGATGGAGCAGAAGGAGCCTGTTGGTGGGAGGTCAGCCATGTGGCCTTGCTCATTAGGAAGCATCTGTGGAATAGAGTGGAGGCCACAGAGGAAGGGCAGCAATCAGGGAGTAGTGCATGTGCTGTCCTCTAGTTTTCATGCTGTGGGGCTGTTTCCTTACTAGGCCATGCCCAGACACATGCTGCTTGAATGCCTGAATCTTCCAGTTGTGCCTTGAGTGTCTCTCTCTGGATCTGGGCATCACATGTGGTATTCTGAGCCCATAGAACAGTGAAGTGCCCTGGCACAAAGCTGGCCAGGGCAATCTTTTGTCATCTTTATACTTTGAGAATAAATGTATACCTTGTGTCACTGCAGATTCCTCATTCTCTCACACAAAGACTTTCAGTAGTGAGAGTGGAAACTGTGCTGCTGTTTTAGTTACTGGTAAGATGCTGTAAATATATCCTGATATAGTTGCAGTGCCAACTGTCTTCAGTGACATCACAGGGCAGTGAAGTGGGTTATTTCAGACAGACTTGGATGTCAGTTCCTTCCCACTGTGGTGCTGGAATGGGCATGGAGGTGGGGGACAGAGGATATCGGCCAGGCTTCTAATTTTGAACTCAATGGTAATGCATGATATTCTTCATGGAGCACTGAGTTATGAGGTCCTTGGAAACACTGCTGAATCTGTCACTCTAGAAGGACTCTCAGGGTTTATGGCCAAGGTTCTGGAGTCTGTTCTCTGACTCTGGTGATATGAGGGGCATCTACCAGGAAGGGCTGGGGAAGTAGCAGGATCCATCACTGCCCTCCTCATTGCCTTGCCTTTACCCCAAGCTCCCTTGTCTGGGAGCTCTCTCCCCACAGGCAGCCCCATGGTTAGCCTCTGCTCATAAATCACCACCCCAGATGACCCTATTCCCATTTCTGTCCTGTTCTGTAACTTCAGAGTCTTCATCTGTCACTGAGTTTTTCTTCCTGTCTTTCCCCTTCTAAATGCAGTGCCATGTCTTGCCGGAGTCCAGCTGCGGCAGGGCTAGGGTTTCCCAAAGGTGGTCAGGGAGTCAGCGATTGAGAGAAAGAAAACACTGCACACCAGTCTGTGAGTGAATCTGAATCCGCTTTATTTTTTAGAAGCTGGAATATATATTTGCTAACCTTTGGCAGCCACCCCAGCCCCAAGCAGGAAACGCCCCAGGCTTAGGGCCAGGCAGGGATAATCCTAAACAATAGGTTTTAACCTCAACCCCAAGCAGGAATCGCCCCAGGTTCAGGGCAA
>PVLA01010122.1:0-67084 GCA_004027455.1 Hydrochoerus hydrochaeris | reverse complement strand
GAAGAAGGGAAAAGAAAGAGGACTAGAGTGCGGGGAAAGAATTTTTGGCACCAAGAAAATGAATAAAGCAACCTTGGATGAGACTAGGAAGAGATGCTTCAGTCTGGGGAAAGGACAGGAGGATCTGGGTGTCCTGAGACAGAGGAGAACTTTCTCTACTTTCTAAAAATACAGCCTGGAAGGCAGCAAGTTCCCAAGCAGAAAATAACTATGGCGTGTATCTCTCCAGTTACTGTCCACTGTGGTCTTACAGAGACGCCTATGTTATCCCTAGTTTGATAGAGAAGTAGCAAATAAAGCAGCTCAGAGTGATGAGAAGATGGTGGAGAATATCTCTCAACAGGGGGCATCTGGTTGGCCATTGATCAAAAATCATGTCAGGCACAGTGGTGCATGCTTGTGACCTCAGCTCTCAGGAAGCTGAGGCAGGAGGATTGCTGCAAGTTCAAGGCCATCCTGAACTATATTCACATATTCTTGCCATTTGTCTATCTATTCTTGTACTGTCTCCTTCTCCCACCCACATTTTGCCATACCCTGAGTATAAAAATAAAGATTAATGTGACTGCAATGTGCATTTATCATTGATCACATTTTATTCACGATTCTCATTCAGAACATCCTTCATTTCTTTTCCTTTAAGGAATCAGATTTTATTCTGAAGACTTGTATGCAAAAAAATTGGCAAGTTGCCGGGGGAGCTCGCTCTTGAACTTCCCTGGACATGATGTGGAGGGGAGTGTGGACTGAGGGAAGGACTGAAACTCTGGCGGTGTGGAGTAGTTGTGGAATGGTAGTGGGAAACGGGGAAAATTGGCTTCAGGCAGAGGAAGAACTTCACCTATTTTCAGTGGAGGGAGTCGGTGAATATGTCCAGGTTTTCTTCGATGGAAAGGAAAATGTCCTTTACCTGGCACTTTCTCTCCTGAGGGTCTATGTGATGAACCATGACCATGATACTGATGATCTTTGGGACCTTGGTGATCCTGTGGTGGATCACAGGGTCCAAAGTCATAGAAACCATGACCATGGGGATGGTGTCCATGGGGAGGGGGTCCATGGAAATGGGGTCCATGAGGAGGGGGTCCGTGAGGAGGGGGGCAATGGGGAGGTGGTCCATGAGGGGGGTGTCCATGAGGAGGTGGTCCATGAGGGGGGTGTCCGTGAGGAGGTGGTCCATGAGGGGGGTGTCTATGGGGAGGGGGTCCATGAGGAGGAGGTCCATGTCGGTGGGGTCCATGGGGAGGAGGTCCATGGGGACAGCGTCCATGAGGACCAAAGTGGTGAGGATGCCCCCCATGGTGTGGCAAACCACTGATGTTTCTATGGTCCTGGTAAAAGACATAGAAAAGTGAAGTCATCATGCAACACCAAAGGAGAAGTTTGATATTTAGCTCGATTTAAGCAAATGGCTCTCAGATGTCGTGATTTTTTTTTAAAGTAGGGTAACAAAAACATGTATCAGACTTTGTCTGGCCAACCTGACCTTTAAAACACAAACAAAAACTATCATTTAACACCATCTCTATTTTAAAAAAGAATCCTATTTTGACAAAAGTGAAAATGAGAACCTCAGAGCAAAGGATGGCCCGTTAGGTGACTATGTGCTGCATTATGAAAATTTCTCTTCATTATCCCTATTTTTCTTATTCCAACACAACATGGTAAAATGGTATTAAGGGATGGCGCCCATTCATAGACGGGTGTTTGAAAAATTGATGCCATAACTGACACTTCCAATAGGGTTCTAAGGCTTGATAGTACCACTTTCTTTTACTCCTAGAGGAAGAACATTTAACCTCTTTACTCTGCTCCTTGTTCAGGCTTTCACTTTTTAAAACGATCTCTAGAGTCATATTCATGGTGATGAAACTGCCCTTTTCATTTTTCTTTCTGTTTTTTGTCTGATAGAAAATTCACTGTGAGGAACAGTTTTGTGCACACATAAAATAACATAAAGATTCCTAGGGCAGATATTATTTTGTGTCTTATTTTGTATACCTTTACATTATAGTTTTTTTATTTCATGGAAAAAGGGTAAAATAAAATTTCATAGCAACATAATAGAAGAATAACAATAGTTGATGCATTATATATTGTTATCTTTTTTTTTTTTTGTGCCGGGGATGGAACTTGCAACCTTGTGCTTGCCAGGCAGGTGCTTACACTGCTGAGCTAAATTGTATTGTTATCTTTAAAATAGTTGCTCAGGGTACAAGATAAGGGCATAAAAATTTCTCCAATCAGGTGGGGGATATAGCTCAGCATCACAAGTGCCTGACTGACAAGTATGACATCGTGAGTTCAATCCCCAGTACAAAAAAAATTTCTCCAATCAATATTAGCACAAACCTTCCTTTATAATGAACTAAGAGGCACTAACAGTATAACTGACTTGCATTTTTTTCCTTTTCCCTACTGTCCTTTCTCCTTCACCCATTCTAGTTCCTTTTTCATTTTGAACAATTTCTTCCCACTTCACAATATCTATTGTACATTTTTAGACCATAGTTACTCTTTCAGTTTCTCATACCAGGGACACAATATGATGTTTACACATTTAAATCTGATTTATTTCACTAACGAGTATGGTCTCCAGTTGCATCCATTTACCTGTAAAAGTCTCAAGTTTATCCTTCTTTATGGCTGAGCAGTACACCATTGTGTGAAAATACCATATCTTTTTTATCTATTCCTTGGTCAATGGACACTTTGGGTGTTTCCAAGATTTAGCTATTACAAATTGTGCTGCTGTAATCATGGGTGCACATATATCACTGTGGTATGATGTTTTGAATTCTTTTGGGAAGATACCCAGAAAGGGAATAGCTAAATTGAATGGGACTTCTAAATCCTAGTTTTTTGAGGAATCTCAGTACTGATTTCCACAGTGGTTGTACAGTCTATACTCCCACCAACAGTGGAGAAGTGTTCCTTTTCCCCCACAGCATTTGTTATTGGTTGATTTCTTGATAATAGCCATTCTTTCTGGGGTGAGATGAAATCTCAGTGTTGTTTTAATTTGTATCTCTCAACTGATCAGTGATGTTGAACATTTTTAATTTTTTTTTTTGTATCAAGAATCAAGCTCAGGACCTTGGCCTTACCAGGCAGTGCCTCTGAGTTATATGCCCAGCCCTGAATATTTTTTTATATATTTATTTGCCATTTGTGTATCTTCATCTGAGAAGTGTGCCTTCATCTCAGATGCTCATTTTTAAACTGGATCTTTGAATTTAGGGAGACTGATATTTTTTTCAAGTCATATGTTCTAGTTAGAAGTCCTTTGAGGGACAATTGGCTAAATTTTTTCCCACTCTGTGGGTTGTCTTTTCACTCTGTTCCTTTCTTTTTCTGTGCAAAAGCTTTTTAATAAGATGAGATCCCAGTTGTTGATTCTTTAAAGTGTTTCCCATGCAGTCTGGGTTTTGTTCATGAACTCTCTGCCTACTCTTACTTTGCATGATAAATTTAAGACCCTTACACTCTATGTCTAATGCTAAGAGTTCAGAATTACTAAATGTCAGCACTGAAGTCCTGATTACAATGACCATTTTTAAATTCATTCAAGATTGATCTAATTGTTTGTGATTTTGTATGTCTTCTAAATCCTACCTCTCCCCAGATCTTGGAACTATTTTATACTTTTTGCATATACCAGCAATTACACTCCTTTCCCCCAGAGATTTACACACACCTTACTTACACAGACACACACACACACACACAGCTGTAGAAATATGCTGTGTATGAAAATATCCCTCATTCTGCCATTGTTTAAGACAAAACACACTCAACAACTCACTTCAAAGTTAAATACTTCACAGTTTACGATAAGGTCTTTTGGGGTTTCCAATTCAGAAGCCTCCGTAGCATAGGACAAATCTGCTCTACAGAATCCAAAGACCTACAAAGGAGAAAGAAGCATGTTAATGAATGTGTGTATGGGGGTTGGGGGCTGTGTGTGTATGCTGGGCTGTGCATATGTACATACACATGCGTGCATGCATTCACACATGCACAGAGTGTAAAGGTTCTCAGTCAGAGCTGTAAACTTCTAGGTCTTCAGGAAAGGAAGGTGAGCTTTAGAAAAATCAAGGTAACATTACCAGATAGCCCCACTAGGTATGTATCAATCTTTCCTAGGCAACACTTGGGGGAGTGCAGGTTTCAAAGAGTTATTTACAAGTTTCTGTGCTTCTCACCCATGAGCAGTCACCAACACTGGGCTTCCTCACATGTGGCGGGGAGTAACACACATCATTCTTGCTTTGCCGTCAGGCCAGCACTTTTGCCCTGAACACCTGAGTTGCCTGTGCCCACATGGAGTGAAACATGGTGTAAAAGATGGATTTGTATAGCTTTAACTAGCCAAAAAAGACTGTTAAACATTGATGCCCTGAATACAATTCTGGCATCAGACACACCTGTGTTAACCCAACTTCACCACTTACCAGTTACACAAAATTTCCAAAACTCAGTCTTTGTAAAATGAGTAGAAAACCTTTTCCCTGTAGGCTGTGAGAGGGCTGGGTAACTGAAAGAAGTCCGTAAAGCACTTAGCACTAAGCTACCTTCTCTCCAGCCCTCGCAGCTCCTCCCTGGGTTTGTGCTACCCCCACGAGCATATCTAAGACTTCGCTGGTGGTGGGAATGGGGCAGGAAGTGAGGTGTCCATTGCGCTGGGCACTAAACAGGAATCTAGAACTGGTTCAGGTTAACTGTGAACAGTCAGAAAAGGAAATGCTGAGTGTTTCCTTTCTTTTGGCTAAGAAGAAACCTCAGAATGTGTTGTTAAACCTCAGAGAAATTCCAACTTAGAATCAGAATTCAACTCTGCTGTCCTAAATTTTCTAGCAAAGTGCTTTTAGGTATGTGGCTAAAATTCTAGGTCCCCCTTTTCCAGGGAAATGGAGGCAGAGGCCTCTTGTCAGCAAGGTTATCAGGAGAGTCCTCCCAGTCAGTAATACGAGTGGAGGTGCTTTGTAAACTGAATGTCTCTATGGAAATGTCAGGTAATACTAACAAGATCCTCCAGTAGGTATGCAGGTCAACATGTAAATGGTTAGGAGAAAACCCCACTGCACTGGGCATGAGAAGAAGGATTTTATTTTATTTTTAAGAGTAGGAAAATTTATTGGAGAATAGGAATGGGGAGTAGGAACAGCTCCTGAGAAACAGGAAGGGTCCCAATTGGGTTGCCCGGAAGAAGGATTTTAATCTTAGCTTGATTCTGAACATCTGTAAGACCTTCCCTTGCTGAACCTCAGTTACTCCTCCATGTTAAGTGGGATCTGTGAGTGTCCACGGGACAGAATGAATGACAACACCTAGTATGTACAGGGCCTTACTAAAAACCCTTATTAGTTTTACCTAAACCTTTTGGGTTAAAACCTTAGTTTCAAATTTAAATATATGTCACATATATTCTAAAAGCATATTTTCATGGTTTGTTTAATGGTTCTGTGCCTCGGTTTCCCCAGAAAGTCGGGGTTTAGGAAGAGCATCTTTGGGTGGTTAGAGTATTAACACGTGGACGTGTATGCGAAGCACTTAGTAGAGCACCTAACTGGTAGGAAGGCTCTAGATGACACTCTGTGTTTCACAGACACATTGTACTCACGTTAGGGCTTCTGGGGAATTGGTACGCAGAACAGTTCCTCACAGAGAAATCCACATAGTAATTGGTTCTTTCTTCTCCCTTCTAAAACAGAAAGGATCCACATTTTTTCAGGAACAGAAAAAGTAGGGGGGAAAGTAGTAGACACCTTCTGTCCAGTATATCATAAAGCACTGTGAGGATTCCAGTCACCAACACGGGCTGCATTTCTTAGGTTTCCGCCTTTCGTTTTTGAGACAGGCTCTCCCTGTGTAGTTCAGCTTGGCCTTGAACTCACAGCAATCCTCTTGCCTCATGGGTTTCTGACTTTTAAAAACGTATTATGTTTTAAGAGTAAAACAAAGACAAAGGGAAAAAGAACATAGATCTTTTGCAGATGAGAAGGGGCCAAGAGGAGGAGGGAGGGGTAGGAGGGAGAGAGAGGAGACGCAACAAAGCACCAAGACATGTCACAAGCAGCCACTAACTTCCACGATGAATGCAATTGTGTGTCACCAACGTGAGCTAATACAAAAACGTATCACATGAGGCATGAAGGGACATGGCTACAATTGCAGCACTCTGGAGGCTAAGGCAGGAGGACTGTGAGCTGAAACCCAGCCTGGACAATTTAATAAGTTAGCAAGACCCTACCTCAAAATAAAAAATAAAACGGGCTAGAAATGTAGCTCAGTGAGAAGATCCTGGTTCAGTCCCAGTGCCCTGCACCCCCTTACACACACACACACACACACACACACACACACACACACTAATAATAAAGGAAAGAAAGAACAGAAAAAAGCATCACAGAAGTAATGAGGTAAGTATCACTTCTCTGAAAGGGTTTCTTAGACTGACATAATCAGACACAGTGTAAAAGGATTGTTTTCTGCAGCCCTCCTCGGTCAGATGTGTTTCTTCTTCTAGCCTTTCCCTACTTGCCCGTATACAATGAGATTTAAGTGTGAACATAAGTAGCTTTTTGTTCTGTACCTCAGTTTCCCCTTGTTAACATGCCTTGAAACTCTTCCCTTTATGCACATGTCTGAAACATCCTTTTTAATTTTTTCTTTTTTTTTTTTTGGTACCAGGGATTGAACTCACAACCTAGTGCTCGAGGGGCAGACACTTACACCGCTGAGCTAAACCCCCAGCCCCATCCTTTCTCTTAACTGCATTGTGTTCATTCCACAGCTCACTCGTGTGCACCATCTTTCACTTCACTTTGCGTTTACAGAATGCAGGCAAACATCCAGTGGCTGCTCTATCCGGTCACTGCATCCTGGTGGAGGTGCTAAAGTCCTGGGACAGTAAGGCTGGAGGCCATCTGACTCCCTAGAAAACCTGGGTGCGGTAAGGTTGCTTCTCTGAGCCTCCCTTTCCTTTCTGTTCTTGTTCTTGGTTCTCTGAGCCAGGGTCTCACTATGTAGTCCAGACTGGCATTTAACTTAACAGGGAACCCGGGTTTACCTCGAACTCATGGTGATCCTCCAGACTGCCCAGATCCCAGGCATGTGTGTCAGGCAATAATAATTCCTCTAACCCTTACACACTCTTGTCTTTCCCTCCCTTTCCTTCTTGGGTGTTTTCTCAGCCAGCTAGCCATTCCTCCGCCCCACAAAATAAAAAAACCCACAGAAGATGAGTTCTTGGGGACCTGCTGTCTATCTCTCCCAGTTGCAGCAAAGGCAGCAGCAGTTAGAAGGCTGCAGACTGACTGAGGCAGGGCAGGGCGTTGCTCAGCCCAGGCCGGGCAGCAGCAGCCCAGGCCTCAGCCCCCAGCAGACGCTAAAGCAGACTCACCACCACTGCGACGCGTGCTACTTGGTCCACTCTGAAAGAAGCGAAAGCATCATTCTCCCTTTTGTACTTGTCCAGGGCTTTTTCGGCTTGTTGTCTGTAGGGCTCAGTGTCCTCGAAGAAATCGAAGAGGACGGGACTGTCTTTGGTGTTGCGCAGGGCTGAGGAGACTAGAGAGAAGAGGCCAAGGTCATGGTTATGGGATCCACGTCAGCAATGCCAGCATCAGAACGCAATGTCGTTCACATCAGCGTGGTAGAAGAATCACAACAGCTTCCTTTATGGGTGCGGGTGGGAGAAGCAGAGTAACTTATTGAAGGGCTTCCAATCTTTTCTTCTGATACTACCGATGTCTCTGTTGAGACCCCTATTCATAATCCCCCTTCTCCCCAAAAACATAAACTGTTAATAGTCTATCTACTTATCTTAGATTTTTAGAAAATGAAACAGGATGTCCTTATTACTTTTTGGCTGGCCTGGAGCTTGAGATCTTTCTGCCTCAGCCTTCTTAGTGCAGGGGTTTCAGGAATGCACCACCACATCAGGCTCTGGTGCCACTATTTAAATGAATTCTTCATTTCTGGTTTTTTTTTTTTATCAAGAAGGAAGATATAAACCTGAACATAAAGTTTTGTCCAGAGAGAAAATATAGCTCAACTTTTCTTTTAAGTGATCTGCAGAAATTGCTTGATGTTTGACTATATTGAATCATATTGTGATTTGGTATTTAAAAAGGGATTCTGTGGTGACAGTTTTTGGACTTTAGAGTCAACAGTGCTGATAAAAACTCCTGTCTTCATCACGCATGGCTGCGTTCCCAAGGCCACATCGCTGAACGCTTCCAGCTCCAGTCACCTTATCTCTAAAACAGAAAGTGTCCACATGTTCCTTTCATAGCCGTGTGTGAGGTTAGTAATATAAAGTTTCTTCAACTTTTAAACACTGAAGCCAGTCCTTGGTGAGTGCTAGACACTTTGTGTACTACACTGCATAGAGCATCTTATTTAGCTCTAATGAAAACGCTGGGAGCTATACTATTATTATTATTATTATTACCACTATTATTATTTTACAAATGAGGAAAGTTGAAGGAAGTTAAGTAACTTGCTCCCAGGACCACAGAACTAGTAAATGATAATGTTGAGATTCAAACTCAGGTCAGAAGCCAGAGCCTATATCTACAGTGATGTTATACTACTTTGTGTAAATCTCTAACTTTATACACTGAATTTCCTCAAAAGGAGCTGACCCAGTAACAGGGCAAGCTTATGTCCTCTATGCTCTCAGAAGAGTGACTAGAGTGGACACTGTGAGGACAGGGACCCCCCCCCCCGACATATAACACAGTATTACAGGACGATTACCACCATTTGACTGAGTTCTATAGTAACCTGTAATTCATTAGCGACATAAGAGAGGAACATACCAGAACTTGTAGTGCAGTTAAAGTCTTTCACCTTAAAATTCTGAGACTCGTTTGAATACCGCTTAGCTATCACCTTACAATGCCCAATCACCTATAAAAGAGAGAGTTTGAGTTCTTGACTTCCTTTATTGACAAGGGCGCATACAAGGGAACATGCTCCCATTGAAAATGGATCTGGGGTTTCCTCCATCAAACCCTGTACTTTCTTAGTCTGTTTCTGTGTATCGCACACTACTGAAACTAAAATTCCCTTGTGCCAGTGAGGGAGAAACTGTTTAAATGAAATCTAATGGTGACCATATCCTAGACATTTTCAAGGGAAAAAGCACTAAGATGCCTGGGTGTGTAAACCTCTGGTTTTGGGGTGGAATAAAATGTTGTTCTGCATATCTGTCCAGGAAGATCCTGCTCCTCAGGACAATGGATCCTTCTGGCCATTCCTGCTAATGATTTCAGGCTTCTCGGGATTCATAGACTCATAGCTTGTGAGGGCGGGAAATGATCTTACAATTCATCTTCTCTAAGCCCCTCTAGAGAGTCTAGGGTTGCTAGGCGACTGGCCCAAGGACCCCCCCCCCACATTTGGTCATGCTGTCCCAAGAGACAAGTCTTGCTGATGCACCTTGCACAGGCTTCCCAGGAATGACTCTCCAGAAAGTTCTAGTCAAAGTCAGCACAATCTCCGTGGATCTGCAGCATAAGCTACCCTTACCCTTTCTCTGGATCACTGGAGCCTGTGGCTCCCGGAGGAAGCAGAGTTGTGGAAGGAGGGTACAAACTGCAGGAGGATGGAGGTGATTCCGGTTTACTTACTATTTCAGCTGGTCGTTTAGAAGCTGCCTCGTACTCCTGGGGTTGCTTCCCAGATAGGACCCAGGAGTCAGACTCCTGCACATCTAAGGCTAAATAATACACCGTCACAGGTCCCTGGGGAATATCAAGATAGTGACAGGTGAACGGGATGTGGAGCCCACTGGTTTCCAGCAGGGCTTTTTTTTTTATAATATTGATCTATTTCTCCTAGAGAATTCTTGCTCTCCTCTAAATCTTTACAAACTTCCATACCTTTGTGACACTTGATTTATTTATTTGAATTAATAGCGTCAAATCATTTTATATTTTTTAACTGGTCCTGATGGTTCTTTTGCTTGCAGGTTTTAAAAAAGCTGTGGCAGTGTTGGTTTGCATGGAGGTGTGGAGGTCCAAGCCGAGAACTGTAAGTGGAGACAACTGTGCCACCATCTCTAACCTGTATTTCTGGCTGTGTCCTTTCACCCAGATCTACTTGTGAATTTAGATTTCCTACCTTGATTTTGACTTGCCCCAAGCTGAAGATACTCTTTTCTCTTACAAACCTCTTTCAACTTCACTGTTTTTGGCCGTTATTTAGTGTGCTGGGTTCTGGCTTTTTTTTTTCTTTTCTGTTTTTCTTTGTGAGACAGGGTTTCACTATGCAGTCCAAACTGGTCTAGAACTTAACTTTGTAGTCCAGGCTGGCTTCAGACTCACAGCAATCCTCCTGCCTCAGCCTCTGGAGTGCTGGGATTACAGACATGCACGACTATACCTGGCTGGTTCTGGCTTTAAACATGTGAATGAACTTGCATTTCTTCCCTGTCTTGGCTCTGGCTACACAGAAACCAGGCTGTGAATGATCCTCCTTTAAAATGTTCTCATGTTGATTCTTGGTTCCTCGTTCTCAATGCTTTAATTTCCATCACCTGAGTCTGGGTCTCATTTCCTCATTCCTGAAGACAACAGATAGCTTCCTGGTGCACATCCCTGTCACTCTCCCTAGGCACGGCAGGTCCCCTCTCCATACCCACTGTTCTTGCTGCCACTTAGAGACAGCACAATGACCATTCATACTGCATCCCACACCTGCAGCCAAGAACCTGGGATATTATGGACTTGCTTCCCTGAGCCTGAACCCCTCTAGCCCAGGTCTGCTCTGCAGCGCCCTCCTCTCCAACACTTCACAAAGGGCGAATTGCTCCATTTGCCCTCTGTAGCAGCCCGTGGCCTGGCCTCCCTGACTTCAGCTCATTATTTCTCCAAGGCCTCTCACAGCCCATCACACCCATTCCCAATAGCTGAAGAATCTAAGTAGAGACAGAAGACTTGCTTGGCTTCCCAGTTTCTCTTCCACCTCCACACTGATCTCAGTCTCTCCAGAGCCTACACGATGCTTCTCGACTCCCCTCCACTTACTCAGTTACTTCCTGGTACCCACTTTTCTCATCTCTACACAGTTAGAAGTAATGCCTGAAATTTTCCTGGAAAAACCTTTCTCCACATCCGCTTCCTATTCAAAGCTACCTGTTCTTTATAACCCAACTGAAGCCCTCTCCCATTCGATCTTAATACAGCTCCTTTCATTCAATTTGCTCCAATATCTACTCCACATACCCGGTCACTGAATGTATCCTGTCTTACATTTTTTGCCTCTGTACATCAGTAGATTATTATATCCATAAAGGCAAGGCCTACAGTTAATTCTAGTTTCTCTCCTTCTCCTCTTTCTCCATTGCCCTCTCCTTCTCCCTCTCCCTCTCCCTCTCCCTCTCCTTCTCCCTCTCCCTCCTCTAGGAAGATCTTGAATTCTTGGCCTCAAGGGATGCTCCCACAAAGTCTAGGACTATAGACCTGTACCAACAAACCCAGTTTTTAATTTTTCTAAGTGCTTAGCACTCAACTGGGCTCAGGACAAATTCAAAGTATTTGTAGATTTATTCATAGTTAAAGACACACCAATCACAAAAGTACTAGTCAGTCTCAGGGCAGCCAAAGCAACTACACAGAAAGCCCTGGTCCAAGCCATTGGTTGTGCCAAACAACAGGCTGAAGGACTAAAGTCGCATTCACCTAGGACGCGGTCTCCCAGTTTAGCCCTGCCCTTGGCGATTTCTCACCACCGTATCCAAGTGGGCATCAGTGACCCGCAGCAGCTGGAGCAGATAGCCATTCCATCGCCCTTTATTGATCAGTTCTACAGCTTTCTCAGCCTCAGGCTCGACAGCAGTGCAGTCAGTGTGACTCAGGGCCCAGGAACACTGCAGCGTGGTGACAAACAGTGCTGCAGTGAGCAGTCTCATTATGCTGAGCTGTCCCCTGCTATGGTCGCCCATAGCCGAGAATTTAACCCGGCTTTTCTAGAACATACACACACATGCACACACAATGGCTGAAACGTAAGTCTTTATACATCTTTGTTGTGTAATGGGATGTTCACCTTGAACCCTGGTTCAAATATCCATCAACAGGCTGTAAATGATTAGCGGATCCTGAGGGTAGAAAGTTGAAACACAGTACTGGTGAGTGGTGAAACTGTGATATGAACAAAGCTGGCTATTTCTGGTAGAGAGCAGATCCAAAGTTTGTCATTGACCCTAAGTACTGCCTCTGTGTGTGTGTGTGTGTGTGGGTGTGTGTGTGTGTGTGTGTGGGTGGAGGGGGTTTGGAGTAATTTTCCTCCATTTCCCTGTTTGACTCTGTTGGAAATCCCCACCAGCAGCCCTCTCTCTGATTTATGGCAAGAAAACTCAGTAGAGCATGACTGCATTATTGAGGGAAATAATGAGCCCAACGGTTAACATCCTAATGGGAGTTGATTAGCTCACACGGTGCCCCACACCGGCTACACCAGGGGCTGAGGCAAGAAGATCACAAGTTTGAAATCAGCAGGGCAACTTAGCAAGACCCTGTCTCAGAATTAAAGGTAAAAAGGGCCGAGGAAATAGCTTAGTGGTGGAACAACCTTGGGTTTGATCCCTGGTACCAGAAGAACAAAATAAAAAGGAAAAGGAACAGACTTCTGGTAGAACTGATTCTTAGTTTCTTCATTCCTAACATGGGAGTTGCCAGCTCTGGGAAGGCCTGTGTGATATTAAATAAGGAAACACACATATAGCAATGGACACCGTTCTTGCCACAGAGCTGGCTCCGCCTGAACCGTGTTATTTGTTGTCGACTTTGGGAAGATCTGGGGGAACACTTCCATATCATCCCAGCTCCTCGAAAACAGTTGACTCATGGTAAGAGGACTGACTGTGGTAAGAGCTGGAGTCAAACAACCAGGTGTCCCTCGAACTGGAAGTGGGGCTCAGCGTGGGGTACAGGACCAGGACACAGACAACCCCTTTCCAAAGAAACTCAATATACTTATGTGGAACCTTCATACCAGCAGGGGCCAGCAGGCTCAGAAAGGACCAGAGGGAATCATCAAAGAGCTCCTTAGCAGCCTCTCTCTTCTCTGTATTTTCTCTACTGTGATGGTTTTTAGCAATGGTCCTTGGCCTTGGCTTCATGTTAGAATGACCCACAAGGAGTATCCAGGGCTTTTCAGAACAATTCAATCAGAGACTCCAGGGTGGACCCAGGTCTTGGTAATTTTCAAATTCCCAAGTAATTCCAATGTATGATCAAGACCGAGAACCACTGAGCCTCTAGACAAAAAAGATTTGAGGAGAGAAAGAAAGCGGAGATAATTACATGAAAATCAGATCCTGTTTCCAAAGGTCACTGGTTGGTTAGTGACTGATCAAAGTGGAACACATTTAAAATCATGTTTGGCATTAAGTGTTTAGTATCAGCAATATTGGATTTCAAATATCCAAATGGAACCACTCCAGTGTGACCCAGAATGACAGACAGGACTAACAAAGGAACCTGCTGGAAGTATTGTGAAGGAGCTTCCATCCATGGAGGAAGGGGATTTTGGTTAAAACAAAAATCGTTTTATGTTTCAGTGAGTTGAGCTCCTTAACTAAACCTTTCTACAACTGCTGTAGCAACCTCCCTTGATTTGCAGTACCTGGGTGAACCAGATACTGGAGCAGGGCGGGAGCCATCCCAGAGGTGGCACCATGCAGGAGAATGTGCTTTGCACACAGTGCTGTTGTTATGCCGAGATCTGAGTCTAAAAGATTCAAGGCTGATGGTGCCATTCCAGAAACTGAGGTGGCTTCAGGCGAGACAGCCGGGTAGCTGGAGCCGAGAGGATGGGGCGGGGCAGAGCAGGACAGAGGATGAGTAGCAGAGATCTTCTGCCCCAAGGGACCGTCTAACACTAAGCTGTGATATTTGGCTTTGGGGACGATTCCTGGACAGCCTGGAACCAGAGAATGTCCTCGGATGTGATCGAGGAAGTGGTAGCTTTTCACAAGATGGTGTACGGAGCAGACTGGAGTAGACAGATCTTCATTTCTTTGGTCTCATTCAGGTTCTCAGGTGTTTTCTGGTGTCTTGACCATGTTATCAGAAAAAGTCAGCAATTTTTTTATTCTTCCAAGCTTTTTTACTCATAATGGAGTACATTCTCTTTGCAAGACATGTGGAAAAATATAAAGAAAATTCACCTGTAATTATACCATCTCAAGAAAAATTTAGTATGAAGGTACTTCACAAACTTTTTTCTATTTGAACATATATATATATGTATGTATGTATGTATAATATGTTTCGCATCATTGGAATTTTTCTGTAGATTATTCTGTGGATTATTGTCTTCACTGTTTATTTACTTATAACCTATATTATTGAAAATCATGTAAACTTTATAAATGTTTTTGATTTTTTATAGTTTTAAGTTTTACATTATTTTAATCATATAACTTTTAGTCATACACATAAGCCCTGCACAAAATAAAACAAAGAGAATATTACAGATTGTTATAAAAATGGAGTCTTTCTGCTCACTCTCCAATCCTTCCCCAGAGAAAGAATTCTTTTTTCTCCTCCTCCTCCTCCCCCTCTTCTTCTTCTTCTTCTTCTTCTTCTTCTTCTTCTTCTTCTTCTTCTTCTTCTTCTTCTTCCTTTTTAATTTTTTATCCTTGAAATAAAACAGATTTGGAAAAAAAGAAAAAGAAAACAAAGGAAGAACTTTTAACAACCCCTGTTATATATAGTTTAACGTCTTATTTTCCCTGAAAGTTGTACTGTGAAGACTTTCCCACATCACTAAGTATTCTTCAAAGGACTGATAACATAGTTCCATGGTAGAGCACACACTTAGCATGCATGAAGCTCTGAGTTTGATCCTCAGCACTGTCAAGAAAAAAAGTATTCTTCAGAAAGATTCTTCTCAATGATTACGAGGTACCACTCTGCATGTTTGTTAATGTATTTAATAGTCCCTATTTTGGGACATGTATGTTGCTTCCAATTATTTGTTATTATAGGGAACACTATCATAAATATCCTTATAGATCACTGATTATTTTTTGGGAATTGTTAGGTTTTCGGCACAATAAAAGAGAAAATATAAGTAAAAAGTAGCCTTTATTCTGAGGACATGGAGAGAAGCCTATGACTGTAGGCCCATGACTATATGACCAGGGCGTGGGGTATGGGATATATATATATATACACTCTGACCAGGTGGTGCTTAGGGCAGCCATAGATAACACACAAAGGGCTGATTGGGACCTTTTTTGCACCCAAAAGGAAAAAGGAAGTTGTCATAGGGGAAGGAGGAAGCGGCCTCTAGGTAAACATCCTTGATCCTGTCTCTCACCACTGTAATGTCATGTAACTGATTCTAGGGCAAAATCCTTTCTGGTGGTTCACCAGAGCAGTTAGAATTATATAGCATTCTGGGCTTTTTTTTTTTCAAAGGACAATCAGATTTTATCAGGCATTTAACATATCTATGTTGATTTTTTTTTTGTCTTTTTGAGACAGGGTCTCTCTATGTGGTTCAGGCTGGCCTTGGGCTCACTTTGTAGCCCAGGCTGGTCTCAAACTTGGCACAATCCACCTGCCTCAGCCTCCCAAGTGCTGGCATTACAGGAGTGTGCACCATGCCCGGCTTGTTGATTTTCTTTTTAAAAAAATATTATTATTTTTAGAGCAGGTCAGATTCATGAAAAATTGAATGGAGAAGACAGAGCTCCTTTGTCCTTCCTACTTCCTGCCCACACTTAAAACCTCCCCCCACTGCAAACATTTGAACCTAGAGAGGCATATTTGCCACAGTTGATGAACTTACAATGTTATGTCATCAGTGAAAGTCCACAATTTCATTAGGGTTCACTCTTCAATCATTAGAGTACATCCTGTGGGTTTTGGCAAATAGATAATAACATACACGGCTCTACCAACATAGTGTCCCATGGAATAGTTTAAAATCATCTATGCTCCATCTATTCATCCCACCCTCTCCTCTAGCCTCTGGCAACCACCTACCTATTTATTACCTTTACAGTTTTGTTTGCAATTACCCTAAGGTTCTTTTGTTCATTCAGATGCTCGAGGAAGTGTGAAGAGTGAGCGAGGGTAGGCATTGCCTGTTGCTTGATACAGGCTAAGTAAATGTGACTAGAAATGTTTCCTTTGAATATAGACCAGGGTGGTCCTTGGGCAACACCCAATCACCGGACTATGGGAAACAAAACTCACTTTACAGCTAATTGATGAGTGAACAGAGGGTGGCAACAATTTACTTTTTCAAGAATTTAGCCAGGGATGAGAAAGGACATGATAGTTAGAGGAAGACACAAAGACTATAAGGTCCCTCCCTGCCCTTCTTTCAGTGCAAGAGAGTTTTGCAGAACTCCTTTGCAGAAAGCCCCTTTTGGGGGCTTATAATGGTCTTTCTCTGTTTGGGCCCAGGTTGGCCTTTGACTTTTTATGCCTTGTTCTGTATTGCAGGCTGACTTCTGGGATCAGTGAACTCAGGGTCCCTTGCTGGCTGGTTTACTTTTGGGTTCAAAGGGCCAACAGAAGATAACTGGTGTGGAGAAGAGAGGGTATCATAGTTAATTTTCTCATTGCTGATACAAAATACACAACAGACAAAGTTAAAGGAGGAAAAGTTGATGGAACTCACAGTTTGTAGAGGTTTCAGCCCATAATTGACTGGCTCCAAGGCAGAATGGCATGGTAGAGGGCTTTGCAGAGGAGAAGCAGTTCATGGAAGGCAGAAGGCAGCAAAAGCAGTGAGGAGCAAGCCTCGATAGCAGCAAGCAACAGCAGCAGCCCTCTTTCTTTTCCTTATACTTATGCAGGCTCTTCACCTTAGGACAAATAGCACTCACACTCAAAGGAGGGAACTCTTTTTAAAGTTTTATTTTAAAGGGAATAAAGCCAAGCAAAATAAAACAGAATAAAGTCGATCAAAACATGACAGTGTAAGTTACAGGATTTCAAAATGAGACAATCAGAAATCAAAAATGGTAACCATAATAGCTCTTGTTGTCTTCAAAATAGCCCTATACCTTTAGACATAGTAAAATCAGACAAAACTGAACAGAAGAGAATCAGTAAAAATAAAACAGTGAATGCAGTCAAAACAAGATAATAATAAATCCAAAGTGGCTACCATAATATACCTTGTTATCTTTGAAATAGCTGCCCATGCCTTTGGATATAATAAAATCAAACAAGATAAAACAGAATAAAATCCAAAAAAAAATGAGAATGATCCAGGACTTTGAAACAAGATAATAAGGAACTAACAATAGCTACCACCTTCAGAAGGAGCTCCTCCATAGATACTACACTGTGTATTGCTATCCTCTGAATAGATGGTCAGACTACTGCAAAGTCAGTGAAGCATTAAGTTGTATTTTACCTCAGTTGCTATCATCACAGCCTGTGTTTCTCCAGATCAGCTGGTCACTGATGGGGGGGGTCAGGCAAGTTGGGTCCTTTTGTCTCCCTGCCTGCACACCAGAAGTGGCTGGCATCTGGCTTACTCCCAGTCAGCCTGCGCGTAGTGCCGACTCACAGGAGGTCTTAGCTTATGTTGACTTCTTGTTCTCCTATCCCACAGTCCACAAATGGTTCTGATTCACAGGAGAGGGCTGGTGTCTGGCTCTTCAAAAGGGGGCACTGTTAATCTTAGCATTGCACAGTGAATCAGTTCCACCATTGCATCTTTGATCCTTGTATCACACACCCTAGATCCAGCCACTTCCAAAAAGCCCCACCTGTTGATGTAAGACCTTAGATTATACAGGGGAAATTAAATGTATCTCCCAAACTGCTGGATGGCCAGTATGTCAAGTTCGTGCTTTCCAAGGTTGAAGAATGAATTCTAATGAACCACAGAGTTAAAAGAATAGGAAATTCAAACAAGAGGCCAAGCCCTCCCTGTGAGTCAGCACCATGAGCTGGCCCTTTGGGGGGAGAGCAAGACACCAACCCTTTCCTGTGAGTTGGTGCCATTCGTGGACTGTGGGGAAGGAGAACAAGAAGCCAAGCCCTCCCTGTGAGTTGGAGCCACGTGTGGCCTGCTGGGGGAAGAACAACATACCAGCCTCTTCCAGCAAGTGAGCTAGGAGACAAGAAGAGCCAACCCCACTGCCACCTCCCCATCCCACCATAAGTAACCAGTTGATCTGGAGAAACACAGGCTGTGATGACAGCTATTGAGGTAAAATGCAACTTAATGCTTGCAGTGTTCAGTGTTTCACTGACTTTGCAGGTTTAAAGCCAGTAGTCCGGTCATCTATTCAGAGGATAACAATGTGCAATGCAGCATGTATGTGGGCTCGCCTTCTGAAGGTGGTGGCCATTGTTAATTACCCATTATCTTGTTTTGAAGTTCTATATCATTTTCATTGTTTTGTTTGGTGGGTTTTATTCTGTTTTGTCTTGTTTGATTTTATTATATCCAATGGCATGGGCAACTGTTTCAAAGATAACAAGATATATTATGGTAGCCACTTTGGATTTACTTCTATCTTGTTTTGAAGTCCTTTATTGTGTTCATTATTTTGTTTTTATTAGTTCTATTCTATTCTGTTTTGTTTGTTTTTTTTTAGTATGTCAAGTTATGGGCAAACATTTATTGAAAACAAGAAGAGGTATTATGGTAACCATTGTTGATTTCCTATTTTCTTGCTTTGAAGTCTGTATCACACTGTTTTGTTTTGATTGGCTTTATTCTCTTTAAAATAAAAATTACAAAAAAAGGAAATTTTCTCTTTTTCTTTTTTTCTTTTCTTTTCTTCTTTCTTTCTTTCTTTCTTTCTTTCTTTCTTTCTTTTTTTGTCTTTTTGAGACAGGGTCTTGCTATAACTGTGGCAGACAGTTCAGGCTGGCTTTGAGCTCACTTTGTAACCCAGGCTAGTCTCAAACTCACAATGATCCTCATGCCTCAGCCTCCCAAGTGCTGGGATTACAGGTATGTGCCACCAAGCCCAGCTTTCAGAGGAAGTTTTACAGAGCAAAATCATGTCATGGGTGATCACATGGGCTAAACCTATGATCAACCAATAAGATTATAAGTAGAGCCACTTAGGTAATATTGACCCAATGGGGAAGCAGGTCACATAGCAACTGTACATGAACAGAACAAAGAACTTTTCAGGAAGGGATGGAGCTGGGGGTCTTGATCACCACCCCTAAGGTGGCTGTTGTCTATCTAGACTTTCTTGGACCAGGTGTTACCACTTATTTTATCCCCGGGGAAGCACGTAGGCCTGGTCATTCTGTCTTTGTCTTGAGGCCTGGCCTCCAACAGATGCGCCCCTGGCCACAGTTGTCATGTGTTTTCTTCTTTTGTATTGTCTCTGTCCAGGACCCAACGCTGCCTGACTGCCTATAATATTTCTGCCTAACTCAGCTGTCTGTAACACTGCAACCACATGAGGCTTTGGGGGATATCTAGATATGAGCCATAATGGGGGAGAGAGCAGGTGTTTGTCCAGAGCTACTTCCCACAAATGCATCCTGCCACCAAGGCGGCTCCTGCCCTGTCCCCAGCTGCAGCTCCCCCTGGGCAAGGGAAGCCAGTGCTTCTCCCCCACCTGCCATAGAGAAGGCTCCAGCTGATTCTGTGCCCCAGGTACCTCAGCACCTGCTTCCTTCCCCTCAGCTGGCCTGCAAGGTCTCGCTCAAGGGCCTCCTCCAAAGCCTTGAGAGCTGGCTGGTGTAAGTGCCGTTCTGCTTCCCACCAGGCCCTGGCTGAACCGAGTGTAAGAACTGAGGCATCACTTGCGGGTGGCAGGGAAGAGTAACAGAGTGCTGGCAGCATTGTCTCCTTCTCCTATGTAAATTAGGCCCAGGCTGATGTACTTTTCCTGAAAAACAACCAGGATGGAACATGAACCTTACGTCTTCAAATTCTGTCAAAACACCAGAGGTCCTATGGCTATGTGTGTGTGTGCGTGTGCATATGTACTTCTAACTGAGGGGAAATTTACTCCATGGTTACTCAAAAGATACTGTCTTCAGTGAAGGCCCTGGGAACTGAAGCCAGCGTCTTCACTCTGACCTATACCCCCAGCCCTTTTTCTATTTTCTCAACTTGAGACAAGGCCTCATTAAGTGCCTACATTGCCCAGTTCCAATTTTTTATCCCCCTGCCTCAGCCTCCCAGAGGCAAACATATGCCACCATGCCTGGTTCCTCATAGTTTTGTTTTGTTTTTTGTACCAGGGATCGAACTCGTGACCTCATGCTTACCAGGCAGGCGCTTATGCCACTGAGCTAAATCCCCGGCCTCCTCATAGTTTTTTAAACACAAGTGGAGAAGGGTATGATCCAAGGTCATGCTGGGCCCCTCGATGTCAGTTCCAAGTGGGCCTGTAATACTGAGGGCTCTGTGTTCCCACAGGGTCTGGCACAGGCCACAGGTTCACTCCTTTCCCTGGTGTCCATCTCAGTGAGTCACTTCGCTGGTGAGGCCCAGAGACTGACAGGCAGATGAAAAAGGCAGAGTGGGTGGGATTCAGAGGGCAACTCCACTGAGCCTCAGTATCTTTTGAAAGCGGGGAAGCGATCTGAGCTCACGTATACCCTGAAAAGATAAACTCACCTTAAAAATGAGAAGCTGAAGACAGAGAGACCCTGCCCAAGGCACGGGAAGGCACAGCATAGCCCAAGAGAGGAGTTCAGTGTCATTAAGTCCACTTCTAACCAGTGTGGAGACAGAGGACAGTCAAAGGGACACACTTTATTAGCCATTCTACATTCATGCTCCCTGTCTCTCTGCTCCGTCCACACCACATCTCGTCTCCTACAGGACACCCATGGGATGTTCTCTGTGATTCTTAAGGAGGGAGAACAAGAGGGCTGGTCACACGGGCAGGCCCTGGGCACTCCGTAGAGCGTGGTGCTCTGGGGAAAGGCAGGACCAGCAGCTGCTCTTGCTGGGGGCCCATGAAGAGGAAAGAGATATCCAGGTGATCTCCCCACGGATTGGTGGCCAGGCCCAGCTGCACGGGGAAGATCTCCTGGTGGTCCTCATCCTGGGAACCTTCGGGTTTCTCAAAATCCATATCAGGGAGGTGCTGGATAAATCCCCGGGGCTTCTTTTCAGCGGGGGAGCTGGAAGGAGCTGCGTTTTCCTGCGGGGTCGGCTTCTGCCCGGGGAGGTGCGGAGGGCTGTGTCCAACAGGCGAGCTCTCACTTCCGGGGGTCTGGACCTGAAATGAGAATGTTTTCAAATGCGGAGTTCACAGGAAAAGCTGTCTGTGTCCACTACTGGGCTAAGCTGGCCTCTGTCCAGTGAGTGGTCTCTGTTCCCAACAGCGGGAGAAGCAGGCAGCTTTCCTTGTTTATTCTGTGCCGGGCCCTGTCCGTGTCCTTCCCCCAGGTCCTCTCCTTCTTTCTCTACAGGGACCTGAAGGAGGTAAGTACAGCAGCCCCATCTTGGATGGGCAGGTAAATGCCAAAGCCCACACAGCTCACAGAGGCGGAGAAGGCGTGGAGCCTGGGCGGGGACTCAGGGCTGTCTTATAGTATGTGCTCAATAAATACTGCTGGAGAGGGACTGAATGTTTTCGTGGAGATGACTTTTCTCTGAGGTTTGGGGCAAGGTTTCTTTGGGACACTGCATTTAATACCTCAGAGGCTTGAGCCATCAATGCCAGAAGTTCTCTGTTTCTGAGTGTTTCTTTGTGATTCTGTGGGACCACACTGTGACTCAAGAAAACTTTGATGGGTTTCTGACACCAGCTACCATGCAGGCATGGCCTTAGAGTAGTTTGAGCAAAGTAGCAGTCACGGCTCTGGAGGACATTTAAGGGGCAGGGTAGCTAAATACAGATAATCTTCTCTTTCCTTCAGAGGAAGACTATTAGTCTGAAAAATACCTGCAATTTGAAGATGTCACAAGACACGGAGACAAACTTTTCTACTTGAGTTTTAGTCAGAGAACCACGGCAGAAGCCAACAGGCTAAAAGAAAAAAAAAATACAAAGTCACATGAGTAAAACAACGATCAGTGATCATAAATGAAAATCTACTTGCTTTCTACCTATGTGGACCCATAGCCAATCAACATATTGACAGTTTTACTGTGTGCTAGGGACACCCTGGGCTACTTTTCTCTAAATTACCATGAAGGAAGAAATCATACAAAGTAGGCTAGTTTGCCTCCAATGATGAGAAACTTGGTATTTCTTGAAGAATAAAATTCTGATTATTGGGAAGTTCTTTGTATTGAGCAGAAAGACCTGCTGCCATTAAATCCTCTCAAAATAATTCTTTCTCACTTTGAACACACTTATCCCACTGTCTTTTCCACTTTCCAAAGCAGTTCTGGAAGTCTTCCTTGAATGTCTTGTGCTGTAATAGGTGTTTGAATGTCCTGAATCAATCTAAAATGTTTACCTTTCCTGGTCATTTTACTTTGGGGGAAGAGCTCTAAGTTGCATGGTGGTAGAGCCCATGAATAAAGTGGACAAGGGCACCTTGTGCTGTTTTTACAAGCCTGCCTTTTGGTTGCGTCCACAGCATTTACCACATTTGTTTTTTATTATACCTTAGAAAGACCCTCATGAAAGAGGACTTCCAGAACTGCTTCAGAAAGTGGTAAGAAGACCGACATAAGTGTGTTTAGGGGAAGTATCTCAGGGGGTGGGGATTCATGGCAAAGGGTCCTTTTTTAAAAAAAAGTTAAACATTCACTATATATTTTGATCAGACCTTGTATAATTTGTGCTCAACAGGTAGAGACAATCTGTAAACACGTTTCTTAAGACATTCAGGGACGCTTACCGGAGAGTCAGAGGGCAGCGGTGAGCAGCTGCTGCCCTGGGACTTGTTACACGGTGACTCTTTGATTAAGTACTCCACAAAGTAAGCAGGGCCAACCACCCACTGTTAGGAGACAGGAGGTGAGACATAAAAGTGAAACCTTCCTCCAGGAGAAGCAGACACAGGCCTGGCAGATTACTCTAGAGAAGCGATCCATCCCCAGAAGCCCTGCCAACACTCATCCCTGCCCCTGCAGGCCCTCGTGTGCCTGAGCTGTGTGCTATAATGGTATTTAGCAAACATAACCAAACCTTTCTTCTTTCCTTTAGGATTTGAATAGGCCCTAAATCCCTGATCGAGTTTATTTTTCCACATGGAGATTTATCTTTTAGATTGTTTTCTTCTATAGTCTTTTAGACTATTTTAAATATCAGTGTAACCCAAATATGAATGAGTCTGCACTGCCCCTTAGTCTACCTAACTCATCCTCGGCTCCAGGCTTCCACCTGGAGTCAAAGCTGCCTTGCTGAATGGTCCACCACAAGTCAGACCTGTGCAGAGCAGCAGACAGGGAACATGCGCAGAGCCTCCCAGGGAGGAAGTAATTGGAGTCACACGACTCCTGTAAAACTCCACGGAACAAGAGAGAGTGAAACATGACCACACACCCATCGGGTCTCCCAGAACAGGGCAGGGTGAGCACGGCTCTCGGTTGTCAGTTTAGGAACCCACAGCACCAGTTAGGAGACACATTGCCTGCGTCACTGACCCCTGCATCATAGCCTCACCTGGCTGGACACCCTGGTGACTACATCAAGAGAGTACTGCTTCGAGGCACTCTCACTGTTGTATTTTGCAAGACTCTCAGTGGCAGCTTCCAAGATCCCAGGATCTGAAAAGTCAGTGGTCCTGGGCCGGGGACAGTCCGGGCACAACAATTTTTTTCCGGAAACTGTTGAGACCAATGAGAATAGTTTTTTTAAAAAAGTATTCATTTTCAATGTTATCAATAGCCACAAAGCATATGACTATAACAGAAGCAAAGCTTTCACACATAAAAGATAACGTTCAGTGTTGTCAAGCATGGCATGAGAAGAAATATTTTCTGAAAAAGAAATTACTAGGGGATGGGAGTGTAGCTCAATGGCATAAACACCTGACTGGCAAGCGTGAGACCATGAGTTTGATCCTTGGTACAAAACAAAAAAAAGAAAAAGAAAAGAAAAGAAAAAGAAGTTAGCTGTTGCAGTGAGTTTTCTATTATGAGCAGCAATATTTGCATAATTAAAAAAGAAATCAAAGCAAGATCGTTTTCTACTCACAAATTTTCTTACTTTAGGAACTTTATTCCAAGATCTATAATGTAGCATATGGAAGTAAGACATCCCCTTAAAGAGATTTTTCCTTATCATTGTCTTTTTTTTAATTGGTACTGGGGATCGAACTCACAACTGTGGGCTTGGCAAGGCAGGTGCTTATGCCTCTGAGCTAAATCCCCAGCCCCATTGTCTCTTAAAATAAATTGAGTGCCTTTAAAAGGTTAGGATTTCATTATGGCCGTGTTTTATTTGTTTTTATTCCTGAACACCTGGCATAAAATCTAACACAAAATGAATGTTTCATAGCTGCTTATAGAGCAAGCCAGGGGCATAATGGAAGGCAGATGCGTACCCTCTTTGGTTAGAAAACGTGAGCTGGAAAACAAGATTGGTCAAATCACTGCGTGACCTGAGAAATGACCGTGTGACAACCGCAGTTTCTGTCTGAGAGGAGTGGGGGACGGCAAACCTAGTGTGAAAGTCAGGTTAGGAAATTTTTCTTGATGTTTTTGCAGAGAACACACATGGCTTTGGTTGGCTGCACCGTGGGGGCTGAGGGACATTATGGGGCAGTTATATCCACATCAGCCCTCATCACTTCCTGCCCTTCCAAGTCTAATCACGGTTACTTCCGTGACTTCTGTGAAAGCACCGAGACCACTACCTAGCTGTTGTTCTCCAATGTGCTCTGGTAAGTTTGCATTCACACCAGAAACTTTACGCTGTGGGTAAAACTGTTGGTTCTGCTGCCTTGTGCCAACACTGCTGTCCCCCTGGGCACTTTAACAAGGTCCTCTAGGGGAGTCACAGTTATGGAGGAGTTTCATATCCTGTCTGCCCACGCTCCGGATGTTTGCTTTCCATGAATTTTCCTTGCTAAAAGGACGATCAAGAATGAACACATGTGCATATTCAAATTGGTTTCGGCCTTATTCTTTGCCTATTTATTCATTTATCCAATAATATTCATAAACATAAGCTTGCTAGGAACCAGGGAGCGTGTGGCAGGGAGAAAGAGTGATAAAATATTCTCACGACAGAAGATACAAGGCTTCACACCAAGGCACCGAGTGTAAGGCCTGTGCTGCATGAGTGTTTTAGCCAAGGTTGATAGGAACGCGTAACAGGAAAGCATCATTACTCCCTTGAAAGCACAGCACTGTAGAAGAAGCAACAGGAGTAGCATTGTTTGAAGGAAGAGCATATTCTAAGGACAGAGGTCATCATCAGTGGAGGGAACAACACAAGCAAGATGCAGAGTTCAGAAAGTGCGGTGTGTGGTCAGGTCGTAGACATCCAGTTGGACGGACTAACAGGATAATTGAAAGGAACCTGGGTGGGGAGGAATTTAGCTCAGCAGCATAAGCGCCTGACTGGCAAGCATGAAGTCAAGAGTTTGATCCCCAGTACAAAAAAAAAAAAAAAAGAGCCTGGGGACCGTCTGTAGAGATTGTGCTATTTATACAGGCCTGAAGACACAGAATTTTGTATAGGATACAAATGTCGAAGTACAAGGGTGGTTGAAGTGAGTGTAAGTTGGGTTTTATTATTAGGGAGGCAAGCACTGGAAGTGTTAAGCAACTAGTGCCAGGATGAATAAAAAGTAAGGCTATGAGAAACCTTATATCCTCTTGGCAAAGCCCTGGCTAAATTTTTTTTAACATTTTATTATAATTGACAAAGTCATCACAATCTCTTACCTGGGCGAAGAGTACAGTTATAAGCAAGTAAATAGAGAATTCTTCTTGGCTTGTTAATGTAAAAAGCTGCTTTGCATTGCCCATAAATCTGTAACCAATAAATACATTTTATGACACGGTGGGAAGGAATCATGAGGTTTTAAAATGCCCCATCCCACACAGCAGAAGTTGCAAACTTTGTTTTAAAGGAATGAGAAATGTAAAATCAAACTCCGTGCTTGGGGGACAGGAAGAACTGCAGGTGATTGAACTGATTAAGCTCTCCCTGGGACACTGTGAGCTACACATTCCGTCTCCCTCACAATTATGAAAAATAACTGAGTTCTAACAGCAGGAAGGTGAGTACAGGTGTGATATGTAACCACTTCCGTCCTGGTACACTTTCTTTTCCCTATGCTGGTTCCCTTTCGCAGCTAGAGGCAAGAGAACAAACAAAACACCAGCAGAGGAGCTGTGAGTGGCAGTGTCCAAGTTACAGCATAGGAGGAACCGGGATCTGTGCCTCACCCCTGGAGTTCACCCTCCGGACCAGAAGTGTCTATTTCAAACTCTATATGAGGAGAAATAAGCTGCTGTCATGTAAGAGTCAGGATGCACTAGCCAGGGTATGTGTCACCGTAGTTAGTGTCACCACATCAAATGTAGTGGACAACGGGGCAAGCAGACTTGGATTTCAAAAATTCGGTGCAGTTGACAAACTTGGTTAAGTGATTCGAAAAGACCTCCTGATCATTAAGTTTATATCCAAGCATTTACATGACTATCCTATACTCAAGATGTGTAGTTCATATCAATTAGTGGAAATACTCCCAGGATAATTGAAATAAAAGGAAAAGTGACATTTTTCAAGTGTCTTCTATGGTCATCTTTGAAAGAATCAATTCTGAGAACGTTTAGACTAGATAATTGTAGGAAACCCTTTCTTTGCAGGCCCGAGAACCCCCATATTGTAAGCCATCACTTTTTTTTTTAAAGCCTAAATCTCATATCCTGTTCATTAAAGCAAAACAAGGCAAAATAAAACAAACTTAAAGAGCTTCCCCTCCATTGCTTCTGCTATCTGCCTTAATTCCACATCTGGAATCTTTTTCTCACGATTTAAAGACGGATTCAGAGATTACAGGTGAGTCTTGGAGGTAGACAAAAATGTCAATTTTTCAATTCTGGTTAGCATTACTCCAAAGGAATTTCTCCAAAACCCCTCTACTTAAACTGGGTTTTGGCTGTGGCTTAACATAAGCCTATAGGCATGTTGGCTAGGAAATCAGAAAGATATTTATTTCTTTTTGTCTTTTTGGGACAAGATCTCTCTCTGCAGTGCAGGCTGGCCTTGCGCTCACTTTGTAGCCCAGGCTGGTCTCGAGCTTGCAATGATCCTCCTGCCTCAGCCTCCCAAGTGCTGGGATTACAGGCGTGAGCTACCACACCTGGCTCAGAAAGAGGGACATTTAAAAGACAGCAGGTAATCTTCAGTTTCCTGCCTGGTTTCTTTCCAGTGGGCCCCTATGAACAAGCACTTACTGTTTCATGAAGTGTCCTTTCCCTGCAGTCCTTCCAGTCCTTCCTGCTGAGCACGTGGCAGTCGGTCTCCAACACATCTAGTGTGAGGTAGAAGACAGAGCCTTTGCTTTCCTGCGGGGCAGGTGGAGAAACACAGCACATTCCACTTGATACAGAAACCCATGCAGGCTGGACAAAACCACCTCTGCTTTATAAGAAAGTCAAAGAATACAATGCATTTGAAGATGACTTACAAAGTGCCAAGACTTGGGCTGGTGTCTCCGTGGGATCTGTTTCCAATCACAAAAGCCCAGAAGCACACCTGCCAGGGGGTTTCCCAACAGGCAGCTCAGGCTTCCCACCTTTTGCCCCATCTTCACATCCCGTCCACATGCCTGTCCCAGCAGGGGAACCGTCCCTTACCTGTGTATGTTCCCAGGCATCATGCACTCGGTTGAGCCCCAGCACATAACCATCCTGTTGGTCTGAGTTGATGTGCTGCAGGGCCAGGCCTGAGATAAACAGCACATCTGAGTCATTGCAGCCCCGGGTGAGAGGAGTCGGGAAGTGGAGAGTTGGCTGGGGTACAGACGTAGCCCCGCAGCAAGTGACCTGGGCCAGGGCACAGAGCACCAGGAGCCAGCGAAGATCCATTCTGCAGGAACAGGACCACGATAAATCAGTATGTGGAGCTGCAGGAATGGGCTGTGTTGTGGGGCTCCGTAAGGCAGATGAGCTGATTTTATGATTACAAATGGCCGGCCAGGATTTAAAACACAGTGTCGTAACTGCGCGCTGTGATTTCTTCATGCAGATTTGCTTTGGATAGGACTTAGCAATATGGTACTTCAGACTCTTGGGCAACCCCATGTCCCTGTGTACGTGTCAAACAAATTTAAATTTCCTAAAATTTTCCCCCAAGAAATCATAGCAAACATTTAGTTAAGCGTCTTGTGAGGCTATGATTGGATTCCAACTCGCATCCAGGTCTCAGTCTGAAGCAGAATATGGGGAGACTGTCACTCTCTTCCCCACTTTCCTGCAGCTATTCTCCTAGGCCACATTCACAGTTACCTGAGTCAGGAGCATGAGGTGACAAATCCCAGAAGGGGCTAGAGGCTCAGATTTCCCAGTCAACCCCTGTGTTCACCACCTCATTAGACCAGCAAGGTGGCTTTCACTTCTTAGTCCCCTACCAGAAGCTCGGTGACATTCACCATGCGCTTTGGGCCATTTAGCCTCATTTAAGATACATTAAGCCAAAGACAGTATTTAAGGAGGAAAAAAGCTAATGAGCTATCAAAAGTTCTCATATCATTCTTCAGGTCTATTCTTTCTCCTGTGGATCTGTGTATAAGTGAATTCATTAAAGACTAAAATTTCACACCAAGGCCAGGGATATTAGCTCAGTGGCATAAGTGCCTGCCTGACAAGTGCAAGGTCCTGAGTTTGATTCCCAGTACCAAAAAAAATAAAAATAAGTAAGTAAATAAATAAATTCTTAGGCAAACTCTGCCCAATAGCACCGAAAGTGAGATTTCCTCCAAGAATCTTTATGGTAGTGCAGTTAAGAGCACAAACCAGGTTCAGACAAGCCTTGGTTCAAATCCCAGCCCAGCATTTACAGGCTGGAACTAAGGAGTTCTCCACCTTCTCTGAGGCCATAGTTCTTCACGGGATGGATGTGAGTCTCAAGTGGGAATCCAACACGAAGCGCTTGGCATATGATTTACATCCAGCACTCCAGCAGAGTAATTCTGAAAGATAAGAAGGAGTCAGGGAGGAGCTGCAGCCCACACGGCATACTCACGCTTGTGCTGGTGTATAAAGAGAGACATCAAGGGTGCTTAGACTCAGTCCTCTTAGGGAAGCAGCACCGCAGATAGGACCTCAGCTTTGCGGGTCTCCCACCCAGGCCTTCCTGAGGACGCAGTGTCACTCATACACGGGAACTGACTCACACTAACCTTCTGCACAAGGAACTGTTGAAGAAATGAGCATCTTGCTTATAGATTTACCCAGAAGAGGGATGACTCTCCTAGTGTCTTCCCAGCAGGGCTGGACAAATGCTGGCAAGTCCTTCTTCCCTGAACACATTTTTTTATAACTTATAAACAGATTGCATGATCATTTCAGAACACCAGGGAACAATGTAACCATTGATTAGCTAGATCCCAGGGACAGGCATACACCCTGAATCCTGAATTAGAGGTGGGGTCCTAGCAGAACTTTAATTAGGTACAGTATTTCACTGAGGCACCTCCCTGCACCTTGCACAGACAAGGTATTTCCCAAGCAACCTGACCAATCCCTTTATAAACCAACCTGGAAAGTGTGACTGTCTGGCAGATGGCTTTCTCCATCTGCCAAATGCTACCATAGCCAATATTGCCTACATGCTGGCCCAAGAAAGCACTAATCAAGTACCTACTGCATGCCAGGCACTAAGCTAGGTATGAGGTGCTTACACTTAATCCCCAGTGTCTTAGCTACTTTCTCATTGCTGGGACAAAATACCCAACAACCACAGATTAAGAGAGGTTAATTTTGTTCATAGTTTGTAGAGATTTCAGCCCACAGTCAACTGGTTCCAAGGCAGGGAAACAAGGCACAGGGTAATGGCCATGGAGAAACAGCTCATGGCATAGCAGGCAGGAAGCAGAGAGCCTTCCTTCTTTCCCTCTTTATTCCATTCAGCTGCAAGCATATTGATTAGTTGACCCAGGGTAGGTCTTTCCAATTATTCACACCCAGAACTCTGCTGAACCAATCAGTGTACTAACCCAGTATCACACATCCATCATCCAGTTGCTCCTAAAAGCCCCACTTATGAGTGTATGAGGCTTTGGGTGGACAACTAGAAATAAGCCATAATACCCATAAATGAGATTTGACAGGAAAACATCTTTATTTTTGACAGTTGTATTGCCCCAATGTGGGGATGTTCGTCAGAGGTATGTATGAGATGGATATGCAGAGGTAAGGGACTTTTGGAGCCACATGCTTCCCAGAATGCATGGTTAGAGATTTTAAAAATAGCCCACAGAGCCTGGGGATTTAGCTCAGCTGCATAAGTGCCTGCCTCGCAAATGCGCGGTCATGATTTCGATCCCTGGTACTGATAAAAAAAAAAAGCCCACAGAGCCACAATTCCAAGTAAGATCACAACACATTGGTTTAAGGAATCAATGCTCTGGTTCCTTCCTCCCCATACTCTGATGGTCACTTAGATTGGCCCTAAGGTTAATCATGTAACAGACCACCCTGAACTTCCCGTTTTTCCTCTGTCCCCTACATAAATGCCTACACAGACATTGTCCTTTTTTGTCTTCTATCCTTGTTTCCTGGTTCTATCAATAAGAAGACACAGAAGTTTCAGTTTGGAACTGTCTGTATGAGACTGTTTGACACTGACAGGTCTCAGTTAAGGGAAGTCCTTCTGGGCCTTCTTAGAGTTTGAATTGGACTTTGACTCTGAGTAATTTATCACCCTTTGTGCCATGCCACCATCATGAACTGTGACATCCCAAAGCCTTTGTTCCTTTCTATACCCTACATGTTGTGACAACTGATGGCAGCACAGATTCCCACGGAGGCCACCGCTCTAGCACTGTTTCTCTTAGTTGAAGCTCCGTGATGACTGCCTCACTTTGTTCTGAATTTAGACTGAATATTGAATGTTAAGAAGATTGGGATGAAGAAAGAAAAAGCTACAACCATCACAGATTCTTAAAGATGATAAGAGTGAGGATGAAGAGAGAGACTGTGATGTTCCAGGCCAGAAACCACTCCAAAGGTTGAGAAATTGTTCCTGAAATGTTCTGGGAACCGGTTTCTTCATCTTATGAATAAGAAACTTCTTCTGAAGTTTGACAACAACAAAAACTTTGAGACACTAGAAATGTGTGTTCCTGTTCCCTTTCCTGCCTAAATGTGGTTTGATATATATTTTATCACAGATTTGAACAGTTAGGAATTGAAGGGACCTCAGAAAATACGGAGTCAAAACCCACTTTCTTGAAATGATGTAGCCAAAGTCCTGAGAAGTTAGATACCTAGCCTGAGACCAAATGTCCAGCCAAGGATTGAACCACAGGCTCTGCAGCTCAGTATTCCTCTCAGAGAGCCCTTGTTCTTGTTCCTGTTTCTGTTCACCATGGATCTTGTTGGGTCAATACTGACAAATACATCCTTATCCATCCATTACGAGGCAAACCAGTACATTCCTCACAATTTTGATTTGCCATCTGCTAATCCAAGGCTCCCTGGCTTCTGGCAGGCTTCTCTCAGAGGACAATGACTTGAGGGACTTGTTTGCTTTCACTCTTCTCAGTAATAATAGGGACCTGAGAGGGGCACTCACGAATGGAACCACCAGTGTGTGATGTCATAGAAAGGGGCAGAGCTTACAATTAGGTAGACCTAGGGGATGGACTCAGTCACCAGTTGTGTGGCTTCTCTATAGGATAATTTATTTCCTCTGGCATTCAAGTTCCCACTCATAAAAATGTAGGGCAACAGGTATATTTGCCGGACTGTATGAGCTTATGCATAGGACACATGTCTGGACAAGAGTAAGTTATAATAGCTGGTACTTTTTTCTTTTGATCCAAAAATATTTATATCTATGAGTGGAGATGAATAGAGAGCTTGGAGGCTCACTACAAATTTTTTAAACTTTTCCTCATTAAAATAATATTGTTGAAGTGATATCTGTACCTCATAGAAAAATAAAGCAAATAAGATCATTATATTTTACATTGTTAATAGTTATTAATAATGTCTTCTAGATTTTCTTCTATGCATATATCACACATAAAAGTAGTATTATACTGTACATATTATAGCATAGCTTGATTTTAAATGTTTAACAGTCTATTATTGTAAGGTTTGATTCAGACATGACTCTCCCAGTACTCAGCCTGAGGCACTGTTCTCAGCTCAGCATTGGGGCTGCCCTCAGCAAACACAGGATGTTGCAAAAGAGATAAGAGGGAGTATAGAACCCCTGGGATTCTACCTGGGATGTTTTGGGAAGACACCCAAATGTTCACACAGGATGTCTCAGGACTTTGCCTACCCACCCACGAAACATCCAGAGAACTTTGGCCACCAATGTTTGCTAAGATCTTCCCACTAATGTCCCTTGTCCTCTTTCAAACCCTATTTCAAAATGCTTACTTCTCTCTGCTCCCTATGGGTAACCTTATCGCCCTCTGTCGGCCTGCACCCAGGTATTAAACCATATGCCTCTTTGCTTTCACACAAGACTGTTGAGTGGTCTCTGCCTCATGTCATTCCTTACAATTATGAATAGCTGTCATATAAATACACCCACTTCTATAACTTAATTTTCAATTACTACCTAATAGCCCATTAACAGTTGATTCAGTTGTTCAAACCAATCTCTTTGTAAGACAAATTGTTTTTGATTTTCTAGTATAAACAATGCTGCAATTAACATTTTTATGGTTAAACCTTCATTTAATTATCACTACTTATTTTCTTATTTTAAATGCCTAAAAAGGGAATCATTGGATCAAAGGTTATTCCTAATATTAAAGCTTTATGTGATTTCCACATTGCTCTCCAGAAACAATCCATACTAACAGTGCATACACTACCAGGAAATGATCTTCCTTTGAATGTCACAAGCCCAGTAAGCAGAAACCTTTCTTTCTGAAAGGGTAGGGAAGGTTGTAAAACTTGGACTTCTGGACTCAATGGACAGATGTGTTTGAATTTTGGAGGGTAATAAAGTTCCTCCACCCAAGTACTGTAGTGTCTCAAGTTCTTCACCAGTGACTAGGATAAGTCTTCTATGACGGGCATTACATTAGATGCGGAGAATAAAGAACCAAAATGCATATCTTACCTGGGGCCCTTAGCACACTTAAGAACAAAGGAGTTAAATGAGTCACTCACTTCTTTCTATTTAATTCTAAGCAGCATCCAACAGCTATTCCTGCTTCCATTATCCTAAGAGAGGTAGAAAATAAAATAACAAAAGCCTAGGAAAACACATGTTATAGAAAAGAGCACAGGAGCCATGGGAGATTCACTGGGAGGCACCTATTAGCAGAAGCATCTGGGCTTAAAATTCTAAAAGCCTGAGCTATTGGCCCCTTTTTCCTATTGCTGTTGCTACCTTTGACCTGTGAGCAGTGTTGCTGTTCCTGCCATGCACTTCCTTCTCTACCTTATACCTTTTTTGGGATGGACTGACCCTGAGCTCAACTTCAGGTGACCTCCAATAATCATAGCTGCTTACTACGTAATGTACACTCGGCAATTCTTTCCTTGCCATACACAAGGATTCAGTGGTGTCATATCCAGGAGTCTAAAATCAAACCAGGAATCCAAACTCAGCAGTGCCCTCAAAAAGGCTTTTTAAATGACTGATCTCTTTCAATCCACTCCATTGTACACAGGAAGTACGATTTCCTCTCATGGCTTGTGGAGGATCACAGGCATTGCACGGGTACGAATGACCAAGGGGTGTTACTAGGTAGTTTCTTCCACAAGAGAGTCACCAAATAAACATTATTGGGTTTTGTGGTGCTCAAGTCTCCTTTTGGAGTTTGTTTCCACGTTGTGCTATCTCAAAGAATTAGATGAAACCAGTGAAAAAACAGTAGCAAAGTTTATTTGAAAAAAGTGAAGAGTGAGGGAGAAACTGGCACTGCAGAGCGAGCTTGGGTTGAGTAAAAGAGGAAAAAGTAGGAAAAAAGTACACCCTGGATGACGCAGGGCAGGGTACTGGGAGGAAACCAACAATAGTGAGATCTTCCGGGTGTCTATGCCCTTTTATACCACCCAACTCTCCAGGGCACTAGTGAGAGGGTCTACACAGCGGTCGTGAAGGGCGGGTCTGCGGGGGTGTCCCACGCCTCTGGCTGACGTCAGGTCTCGACCATCCTATAGAAAACCTGCTTGAGTTCTCGCGAGAAGTCCGGCAGCGGGGCTTTGGAAGTGGTCCTGTGCATGTGTGTGGGATTTTGTAATTCACAGGGCTTTATGAGTGTTCCAGATTGGAAAGTGCAGATGAGACACAGCAGTGCTGGGGCTAGTGACAGCCAAGGGGAAGACCTTACCCTACACACAGCTTTGTCCCGGATGAGCCACCCCTGCAGATTACACTGTGAGTTGAGAATGAGGTACCTTGATAGGGGGTCTCTGCATATCTTTCAGGGAAGATGTGTTACTCTATGGGAGGAATGAATGGGTACAAGATCTGTCGCTGTCTCATGACCACTGCCTACCAAGAGTGGGATGTCTTTAAAAGCTTTGTTAAAGCTTTTAACTGGAGCTTTGGCTGTTTAGGGTGTTACATTTTTTGTTCACATGCTGGGCATGGTGGTGCATGCCTGTGATGCCAGCACTCAGGAGGTTGAGACAGGAGGATCGTTGTGAATTTGAGACCAGCCTAGGGTACAAAGTGAGCTCAAGGCCAGCCTGAACTGCATAGGGAGACAAAAAAAAAAAACTTTTGTTCCCACTGGGTAACAACTACATGAAGTGGAGGAAAATAAGATGCCAAGCTTTTTATTGAACCCATAAGGTCTTCCCTCAGGACCCTCAACTGCAAGAGGCGTGAGCAGACACTTTTCTCAGTCCTTTCACAGTCAGTCTTTCTCAGCTCCAAGTTCCAGGGCTTTCAAAGATCGTTCTTCTGGCTTTTCTGCAACTCCAACTGCCTTTCTTTTTTTTATTATTCTTGGCCTTGCAAACTCCTGGCTTTGTTGGCGTTTTCACCAAAATGCCAATTATACAGCGATTCAAAATTTACCAGTCACTTAAAACATTAGAGAATAAATATTACTACCCTTAAGGTTTTCATAAAACTTAAATAACACTTTAAAGTTTGGTCACATATGATTATATGATTTAGGTGAATATGTAGGTTTCTGTGTGTTAACTTGGGGATTCACGTGGCCTAAAAATAATTTAAGCTGATGAGTAAAATAAGAGAAAATATGTCTTTAAAATTATTAATGTACATTATACTTAGGTCATTAGCCAGTCAGGATAATATTTACCTTTCTTAGAAATTTTGACTATTCTTTGCTTTCTATATTTCAAATACAAAAGCTTGTGCTGGGGATTTAGCTCAGTGGCATAAGCGCCTGCCTGGCAAGCATGAGGTCATGAGTTTGATCGGTACAAAAGAAAAAAAAAACCTTTTAGGATTTTTTCCCTTCTGTAAAAATTATATATAGCTTAAATTGTTAACTATGCTAAACTAGTACCTCAATTCTCATAAGTAATCTAAACTAATTGTTAAAATGAGTAGGTAACTATAAATGAGATTAATGACTATAAACACTTACAACAACATCTGAGTCACCAAGTTACTAAATTCAAGTATTTTTGGCTTAAGTTTCAAAAAAAAGGCTCAATTCTATTAAATGTTTTTTCATAAGATATTAACATATAAATGTTTAAGATTGCTTTCTTAATAAAGCTGCCAAGAGTTAAAATTTTAATGTATAATCTTATATAAAAAATGAGAATTTATTTGGGGGGTCCCCTGGTCCTTTGGGACTGTCCAAAAAACTCCCTCTGTGGCTAAAAAAGGTAGCTACCAGAATATTATATAATTAAGATGGTTGTAATTAAAAAGTTAGAGCCTTTAAAATGTCCAATCCAATAAGGTTAAGATACTAAAATGCTTTTTGTTAAACTTATAAGAAATATATTAAGGAGAAGACAAGATGGCCGATCAGTGAGCAACAGAATACAAAGCCTCCTGGGAGAAACAACTCATAAGCCAGAATAAAACACCCTGGAGAGATCCAGACAGAGGAAGATGGATCCTCTTGACACAGGAAGAAATTAAAATGTAAAAAAGCTCATAAAATACTTTGAGACTACAACTGAAACAGCTAAAATTTATGGGACACAGCATTTTCACGGTGACCCACCAAGTTTGCATCAGCTTGAAAATGCACCAGCCGGCAGAGCCGCCCAAAGTCGTTCCCACCGCCACTCACAGGAAGCACAGCAGCCCTGAAGTCAGGGGTTAGTGAGCCCAGCAGAAAGTGGAGCCAGAAGGGACCTTCATTAATCCAAGGTCAGTGCTGGGAATGAGACCCCCACACACACGGGAAGGGCACAACCAAATGGGTGACATGTTGGAATCGGGCAGGAGGAGCCTGAACTGGAAACGACAGTGACTTCAGTTGGTTGCTCCCTCCCCAGAGCAGATTTGTGGGATTTGCTTGGACTGGGCCGCACCCCTGGCTGGGACCCAATGAACCATCTCAAATTGATTCCCCTGAAGTTTGGCTGGCCTGGTGGGGAGGGGCAGGAATATGCAGCCGCTGCTTACACCTCAGTGACAAGAGCAGGCAGGAGAGGGCAGAGGTCCCTTGCCAGCATGCTTCATAGGAAACATGGCCAACAGGGAAGGGGGCTGGGACCTGCACTGTAACCTGTGTGGAGGAAGCCAGGGCCATGACAGGAGAGAGAGGCAGGAGGAGGCTCCCAGCCCAGAACCCAGAGAGCCCTGATCCAGGAGAAGGAAAAACAAGGGAGACTGAGGGCGGCAAACATGCAACATCAGACATGGCTTCAATGGACATTAAGAAATATCTTCGGGACCTTGTAGATGAGCTCAAAACTGAAATATTAAATCAGATAAAGCAAAATATGAGTAGAGTAATAAAAGAAATGCTCTCAGGAAGTATCTCTCAGGATGATACAAATGGAAGAAGGGAGGAACACAAAAAAAGGAGAGAAACATTCGATAAAGAATATAAAGAAAATATAGAATACATGAAGCAGATTCAAAGAGACTACCAGGAAATTAAAAACTCCATTGAAAGCAGGCAAAACTCCTTAAAAGAAACTAAGGATAGACTATCAAAACTTGAAGACAAGTTTTCAATGTATGATCATGAAAGGAAAGATCTCTTAAAAATAACAAGGAAACAGGCAATAACAATATAAAGGCTAGAAGATGACAAGGGAATCTACAATTTAAGAATAAGAAATGTGAATGAAGAAGCAGGAATACATACAGGTGAATTACAAAGGCTATTCACTGAAATAATTAAGGAAAACTTCCCAAGCATGGGAAATGAAAATGACATTTGGTTGTGTGAGGCATACAGAACTCCACTCACCTACAACCAAAACAGATCTACACCCAGACATATAATAATCAAGATACCAGAAATTCAATATAAAAATAGAATGTTAAAAGCCATTAGAGAAAAGAAACAGATTACCTATAAAGGTAAGCCCATCAGAATCACGGCTGACTTCTCGACACAGACCATCAGATCAAGAAGAGCTTGGAGTGAAATATTACAAGCCCTGAAAGAAAATAACCTCCAGCCCAGAATGATGTACCTGCAAAACTGTCACTAGAAATTAATGGAGAAACAAGATGCTTCCATGACAAAGAGGAACTGGGGGAGTTTGTGACCACCAATCCAACCCTACAGAGAATGCTGAAGGACACTCTAGAGAGAGAGAGAAAAAAATACCAGGATTTTAGGAACAGTGGCAGAAAGGCTTCAATGAGTGGGGCAGGCAGTAGAATGAAGGAGAAAACTAAACAAAGGCAGAAAAGTAGCATAGCAGAAATAAGACAGAGAAGGATAACTAGAATCTCTAACATAGATGGCCTTGATACGCTATATTGTTAATAGTGCACCAGGATTTAAAACCCATATTACTCACACTACACTGCTTAGATGTATTATATTCTGTTCCAGTCATTCTACCCATACTAGATTTGAGGGCACAGACAGTAATCCCGAAAATAATAGGATATAGTATGGTAATCATCCTTAATTTCCTATTAACTTAATCTAAAGCTCTTTGTAACCTACACTGTTTTACCATGACTGATCATAATCGAATCTAGTTTGTTGGATCGCTGTTTTGTATTGATAGATTTTATTCAAAGCTGTTATGATTGATAGTATCAAGTCTGAGAGTATAGGCAACTGCACTTAAGATGACAAGATCCACTAGAATATCCACTCTGGTTTGATTGTTACCTGCCTTTGAGGTTTTATACTGTCTACAATGTTTTATTTTTACTCATATTGTTATTTACTGCTATACTCAATTATACTGCTATATTCAATTATGCCAGATGATATAGACATTCTATTGAAGATAATAAGAAACAACACAGTAATCATTGTAGATCACCTTGTACTGTGGTTTAATATGACTTTTTGGTTTTATGTTTTTATAGGAATTTGTTTTGTCTTGCAAAGTTTTGTTTTTCCCGCTAATACAGAAAGGATAGAAATACATGCAGAGATTCATGCATGCGTAGCTGTTTACACTCTCACTGTTTGACTATCTACTTTGTATGCTTTAATTTTGTAACTTGAACAACTATTTCTAAGAGGAAATATGTAATTTATTAACTAGTGATTTCTTATTGTTTATCTTTTTTTTGGAATTGTGTATTATCTCTACCCTTTACATGCTTTTGTTTCTCTTTAAATAAAAAAATGCAAATATATATATATATATATATATATATATACCAAATTTTTATGTTTTATCCAGGTAAATCTTGTGTTTTCTGCTCCTAGGCTGATTACTGAAGAAAAGATTAAAACTGAGTGTTAAAGAGTTAGTTTATTTAAATGTTAGCTTATGAAATTTTTTCAATGATCAGTTTATAACTGGCTAAATATTATCATATGTTGTAACACTCCATATATATGTATTTATATGACTAAAGATGTATATACACCTAAAGTCGAAATATTCTGTGAGACTAGGCTTTGTCTAAAAAGTTTATAGAGTTAAGATTAAATAAATTTAATGCATACAAAGCAACCAATTAGTGCTCTCTTTTATATTACTCTACATCTAGACATTAAGCATAACATGATCAATTTCTGGCATTTCTGTTCTTTGTATTTGGTACAGTTTAGTCCTGCTATTTAAAACCTAATCTACATCTATTGGCTTTGACTAAACAAACATTTGGTTATTGTATAAATAATAAGATGCATTTGCTATGATTTGCACTGCCTTTTAATTTTACATGTTTCTTTTTCTTTTTTCTTTCCTTTCTTTTTTTTTTTTTGTACCGATAATCAAACTCAGGACACCTTGTTTGTGCCGCTGAGCTGTATCCCTGGCCCTCACATGTTTATTGTGAAACTTTATCACTGTCATTTGTTATTCCTTAGGAATATTGTCACACACAGCTAAGTTAGATAGAGATTAACAGCGGTCAGATAGGGATCGGGCCCTCGAGGCAGTCAGTGGTGAGGATGAGACACACCAAAACTGTGGCTGGAGGTGCAGCTGGGGAGAGTCAGGCCGCAAGGTGGAAATGCCAGCCAGGCCCCAGCTAAACAGCACCTTGGGATTGCAGTGTAATTAGCCACCCCTGGTTCAGTGAGCCCAGGTAGGCATCAGACATGTAAGTCAGTGTGACCAGAACATCGGGACCTGTTATCTCGGTCCCTTTCCGGAATGCCTTCTTCTAGGTTAAAATTTATAGATAAGCTAAGGTTAATGATCCTTGTCATATACTCTTGTTTTGTGCCTCGATTCTATGTTGGATCAATATTAGCTAAGCCGCTATGTTTCTAATCCTGTGTGTTGATTGTAGTTGGATCCATAGTTACACATGGGTCAACATCGTGATTTTGCTGTAAAAAATATCCTTGGACAAAGAGCCTCTGCAGCAACCTGCTTTCAAAACCTCTCCTATCTCAAAGGAACCTTTCAGATTCTTAACCTCCTTTGTCCCCAAACTCCATTCTATAGTATCGGGAGGTACAAACTTGGAACATTTGACATCTAATGGGTTTTCCCAGCCACAGTGTGACTTACAACAAACAACCTAAATGGTATGTGCAGACCATAACCTATGTTAAAGTGTCCCAATATCCAAAAAGATTATGATGGTTGAGAATAAAGCCTAATGCCCACATTTCAAGATTGGTATAACTAACTTTCTAGGCATTCAACAACTGAGGCTTGGAGACATACATACATACATGCATACATGCATACAAATATACATGCATATGGTAAGACAATGGCCAATATTTTGACCCTCGTGGGATCCAAGGCATGATCCCAGCCTCTAAAATGCCCCCATACCCAACCTTCAAGCAGAAGCTAGAGGTTGGACCCCAAGGACAGGAGTCAACTAGTATATATTCTACAAGAAGAAGGGTCACAAAAGGGAAGAATATCCTCATACTTCAAAAACAGCCATATGGTAGAGTAAGACTATGACCCATCTCGGCAGTAACACAACTAGGAGAGGAAAAACATGAGGAGCTCAGAGGTGTCACACACAGCCCAAAAGTAGCTTTGGAGAAGCCTTAAATGACTTTGTCAGAGAGACAGACAGATGGTAGGTAGATAGATAGGTAGATAGATAGAGTGATAGATAGGATAGATTCTAATTGCAAAAGTCAATTTTTGATGTGGTTTTAAACACCCAGAAAGAAGGTATAACCAAAAAGTATTCACAATAGCAACATAAACTATGTATAAAAAGGGACTGCAGACACCACGCCAGCTGTTAGCAGTCTTCAGCTACACTTGTTACACCTTAACCTATATCCAAACTCTTGCACTGCTAGCTTTTCCAAAATGTATCCTTCAACCTGTTTAGTGTACTGTCATTATGTTTTTTATGTACATTAAAGTATTCATAGGGTTAAAAATGTAGCTTCATATATATCTACCCATAGAATAAGAAATGCCAACATAAAATATTCTAGTTGCTAAACATTATTACTGTTGGTTGGTGCCATCCACACCCAGGATGAGTCTTCCCTCTTCAGTAAATCCATCACCCACATCCAAAGTGTGCTAAGCCAATCAGTGGACTAATCCAGTATCATGCACCCTTGATCCAGCATCACACACCCGTGATCCGTCACTCCCAGAAGCCCCACCTGTGAGCACATAAGGCTTTGGGGGACATCCAGGTGTAAGACATAACACTTGTCTCCAGCCCTCTGTATGCCTTCTCACATGGCACTTTATATCCCTATTCTCTTCCTTAAAGGCTGCTCTGTGGATTTCAGGGTCCAGCATCAGAAATAGAGACAGCCTTAAAGGGGTTGCTTCCCCAGTTTCCACAAATGCACAAGTCAGTTTCTTATAACATCTCTCACTGGTTCTACTACATCTGGTTGAACCTTGACTGATACAGTTGTGAATTAGGGAGATCTGCTGTATACAGATGGAAGTGACCATGGGAATGGAGAAGGGCTGGGACCTAGATGTACTGAGGATGCAGACATCAAGATGTGCTAAACCATCAAACACAGCAGCAAGGAGAAGGGTGGGGCAGGGAAGAACCCTGAGGGTTCGGGCTGGATCCAGGAGTTGTGTTGTCATTACTAGAGTGGAGCACATTTGTGGAACTGGAAGGGGTGGAGACCTGAGAGACTTAGATTTGAAGAGTCCAAGTGAAGATTTACAATCCAATTTATGAACTTGAAACTTGAAGGAAATGAGTGAGACCCTCAATAGCCATAGGTGAAGGAGAGTAGATGAACTCACTCTGGGAGCGCGGGTCAGGTGACAAGATGAGATGGAGGCAGGACCCTAGGAAAACTACTGTCTGAGGGGAAGCAAAAGATGAGCTGAATGGAATAGCCTGGGGCTGAAAGGCTGCAGAGAAGAAAGCTGGACTCTTTGGACAAGGGAATGACTGCATTTAAAAAGGAAAGGGATGCCAAGGGGTTGGCATATCACAGAGAGTTTGATCCTCCCAAAAAGGTATACTCCTTGGTCACATCACCCCATTTCCTGCCATGGGGCCTTTGTTTCTGCTGTTCCACTGGCCAGAATGCTCTCTTTGGCCATCTCTCCTCCTTCAGATGTGGGCATTAATGCAGACATCGAGGCTGCGTGGCCAGCCCAGTAGGAATGAAGGCGAGCAGAGGTAGACCTCCTGTTATCCTCTAAATTTCCACCTCCCTGAACTTTAGGTATGACACGTGCATTTCATTTTTCAGTACACAAGGCGACCAATAGCATTCCTCTTTGCACTTAAGCTCACTTAGGTTGTGTGTCTGCCACCTGCCTCGTGAAACACTCTTAGCACTCCGTGTGCTCCTCCCAGCGACATCTGTGTAGCAAGCACAGAAAGTGGATGATTCTCTTGCAGCACTGGGCAGCACCTATGTAGGATCCCTAAGGAAGGACTAGAGTCTCCACTAAACATCTCCCCTTTCCTCCACTCAGTTCCGCTCTCTCTTCTTCTGTTTCTTCCTTTTGCCCTGAATTTGCTCCAGAGCTTCCACTTCATATTTTGTCTCCTCTCCTACCTTTTATAATCCATCCACTTTAAAGAGGGGAACATACCTACCCTAATTTCCTCCTCCTGTCCACTGCACAAGCCTCAATGACCGGGTTCCCCTCCTGGTGTGGGCGCACCTGCCAGTGGTCACCATGGCGCCAGAATCAGCCCTTGTCCTTGTTGCTCCTTCTGCAAATCTGGCACAGCTGCCTGGATCTCTGTCTTCTTCCCTGGCTGCTGGGACACCTAGCAGTTCTGTTACCATCCTGGGTACTCCTTCTGGTTACTTGAATGCTGGCAAAACCTCTAGGCAAAAGTGACAGGTGAGAGGTGATGCCTGAATCAGTCTCCTTGGTTCAATGTGGCCCCTCAACTGGCTGCTTATCTTGGCCCGGAAGGGTCCATCGCTGAGGTGGACCAGACCGACCTAATGCTGATAGGCAAAGTTGGAAGTTGACACGGCACCATTTATGATGCGGGCTGTTTGTTCCCTTAAGTTATCTGAGCACGTAGATGGTGTCTACAAACATCTGTGGGACCCACCTGGTCAGGTACCCTCTCTTTCTGTACCATATACTGCGGTTTTCATTTAGGTCGTTGGAATGGATCGGCTAGAAAGATCAATCCCACACCACAAAATGAAATGGATGCAGTACATTTAACAGGTCTGTTAAGTGTAGATAAGGAATAAATATAGTTAATATGAAATTCCCATGTTAATTACCAATCCTTCTTAACCCAAGTATTGGGAAAAACAAATGGTCACCCTCTCCGTATGAAGGTCCGGCACAGGGCCCTCCTTTGGCAACATGTTCTGTCCCTTACTGAATAAAAAGCATGGTTTCCTCATAAAGAAATGGCCATAGGCTATGGGTCCTGAGCAGACCCCAATCTCCCTTTTCCCTGCGTACTGCAACACGGCAGGGCTCTTCTCTCTTCTCTTTCTGTCTGCATGGAGATGGGGTGGGGTGCATGGTTTGGAGAAATGAAAGAACACACACAAGCAAGCAGACCTGGCATGCAGTAAGTAATAACCGCGATTGCATTTCATTTCAGTTCAGAGCCTTCTTTATTAAGGAAGGTCCTTCAGGCACTTGATTAGTAGGCAGATACAGCACCATTTAAAGTCACAGTCCAACTGTGTGTACGAGGTCAACGAGAAGGCAGAGAACACCGTGGCAGTGATTTACCAGCAAAGCGGTAACAAGCAAGCTGTTGGCTTCCATCAGACATGACCATCGCCCTGTCTGTTTCTATCCTCCAAGGCATGAAGAGAAGTTGGGATTCAATACTTGCTATGACTCCAGACACATGCAATACTTGCTTTCACAACCAACAAGGTTCCCACCCACACCCAGACTTGGACAAACTAGTGGCTGTGTTCTCTTTGCCCAGCCTTCTCATCTCCACTGTGTCTAGGCTAGATCTTGAAGTGTCTGATCCTCCCAGGGCATGGGGGAGGCACTGGGCCAACACCACTGGCAACGCCAGGGTGTGTCACCTTGGGCTTTTTCCTTGGGCCGAATGATTCTCCTGAGGCTGAATCCACAGAGGACACATCTGGGAAGCTGTAGCGCAGGTTATAGTGTTCCCGGTGCAGTGGGGGTGGAAGTAACACCCTCTGGGGTCCCACCGACACAGCAACCACAGGCACTCTAGGTGGAGGGGGTGGAGATACAGCTGGGTCCGCTGCAGGGGGTGGGTTTGCTGACGGGCCTGCATCCGGCTGGGGCAGCGGGACCACAGGCTAGAGAGAGAAACATTTGCCCAGGTTACTTTGCTTCCTCCTCCCAAGCAAAGCCACCCTCAGGTCTGGCTGGTACCTCCACCCAATTTCCCAATACAGTAAGGATTTGTATTTGCAAGGAATTTAGTAAAAAAAAAGAACTGCATAAGATACAAAGGATTGTTGTCAGAGTTACTGGGGAAGAGTAACTGGTCTCTGCAGACCCCAGCCTCATGAGGATTATCTGGGTAATGGTGAACAGATACATGAGTGTCTTCACTTACAGCAACTCACAACATGTCCAGCTCACTTTCACTCTTTGTCCTCCACATGTGTAGCCACGGAAATGCCAGGCAACTCTGCCCACCTCTTCCTGTAGCTCAGAGAGCCACTCCCACCTCCCAGGAATCACAGGTGGCCTTGTCAGGCACACCCCAGGACTGTTCTACCCTGTAGCCACCAGTGCAGGGGAAGGAGACACCCTGAAATGTCCTGTGTGTTGATGATTCCAAATACCCCAGTGTTACTTTACACTGTAAGGTTCAGAAGGACGGGGCAGCACACGCCTGTTTTTACAAATGCACCGTAAAGAGACGGTAAGGGACGGCTGGATTCAGAAGACAGAAGCAGGAGTCTCCGTAACACTATTACCTGTGTTTGGAATACTGTGCAGGTCACTGAAACTTCTTCCCCACCAAGTTTCTCAGCGAGTGTCGCCTTACAGAAGCCATATTGCTGTCAAAATAGAGGGGTTATTTTAATGCACTAAAAAAATGAATTTCTCCCTTGTTTCACTGATACAAACATGCATCAAGATAAAGAAACAAAATTTTAATCCTTTTTAAAAATACCTTTTTCAAGTTTACAGTTTCTGCTTCTAAAAGATATATAATATATACACAGGCAATGCAGAAATGCTACTCAAATAACCAAGTAACCAAGATCACCAAAAATCCCAGAAATGGTGGTGACCCCAAAGGTCCTATTGTTAATATCAATGCATGTCTTTCTTATTTTAAAAAAGTATTAAATATAATTTGTTACTGTATCATTGGACGTCCTGGTTTTGTTTGTTCGTTTCTTTGTTTGTTTTGGTACCAGGAATCGAACTCATGACCTCATGGATGTCCTGCTTTTTATATAATTTAATAATAGCATTTTCTCCTATCTTTCATTATCCTGTATAATTTTCTATTTAGTGATGTACCATGTATTATTCAATGAGGCTTCTTTCCCTTTCTGTCATTTTATATCTGTGGTGAAGATCTATCTTCATCTCTGTAGATCTATCTCTGTCAAATATCTCTGATCACTTCCTTAGGCTAAATTCCTACTACTGGCTCAAGCACTTGAAAGCTTTTGCATCTGAGCTATTTCTAGGAAATCTATGCTTCCTATACCCAGCATTTGACTTCATTAGGACATAAGCTCTATCTTTCCCCTAATTCCATGTGCCTGCAGTGATGAAGATGACTTGGTGACCATTGTTAAAGAGGGGGAGGTAAGACTGCAGAGGAAAGTCTGCCGTGACCCAGCCCCCCAGGCAGTGGAGATTTTTCACTGTTATTTTCTTCCCACAGCCCCCAAATGAAAACTACACTAGGATTCCACGCTGTACAACTAGCCTTGCCGGGTGGTACTGACCACTGGCCTGCTTACCTTTTTTGCTGGCCCGATGCAGACTGAATCTGTGCCGTCTGCAGCAACACAGTCAGTAGCCACCACTGCAAACTCCACATAGGTAGAAACTGGGAGAGACTGAGAAAAAAACAGGAAAATGAACCTGAAGCAATATGGCCTGAAATGAGAGGCAGGGAGCCGAAGGCTGCCGAGAAATAGCAAGGGCTAAGGCACTGCACAACCTCGGGGTTTGCCACCTGCAGGGAGCATGTGTTGTGACTATGGGGAAACGCCCACACAGGCTGACCCAGGGCAGTGGCTGGACACTGCATTCTGAAGTGCTGGGATTAAAGGAGATGTGGGATTCCTTCTTCCCCACAGGGGGAGCAGGTATTTGCTGTCTATCACTCATGGCACAGGTAAGAATCCTCAGTCAGAAACAGCACACTGGAAGACCAGGCTTAGGAAGACCTGAGCAGGAACCTGCCTCCCCTGGCCTTCACTCCGGGGCTGCATTTTGAGACCTGAGGGAGCTGCATTCTCTGGTTAAAAGAATTACCACCTGTTAGGGTTGATACAGTGTGTCAACTTGAGAAGTCTAGAAGTTTAACTGAGAGACTCAGCAGGGAGCCAGGATCCTTACTTTGTAAATATCCTCATCCTGTGCAAGAGGAGGGAAAGGAGATTTTGAGAGTGCTACACCTGCCCCAGGCAGGGGTGGCCTGTGTACAATATAAGGGAGGAGCAGAGGCCTGCTCTACCCCCTTTAGCTCTGGCTGCTGTTGAAGCACTGTCCCAGTGTTACATCACCCTGCCTTGCAGCCAGCTGATTATGGACTGAAACCTCCAAAAACGGTAAGCTAAATAAACCTCCCTATCTTTAATTTTGAGCGTTTGAGTATTTTGTCCCAGCAACAAGAGAGAAGGAACCAAGACATCATCTATATAAATGCATTTCCAAGTATGCCATGGGGACTGTCCAGGTTCCCAGGCTTCTCACATATTAGAATTATATTACATCCAGCTATGCTAAACCATCCGGGATAAAAGTAGGTGTTTCCTTCCCCGGTGATTCAAAAGGCATTTAAGATCCTGTGGCTCTCTGCCAGTCAGTGTAAGCAGCACAGGCTTGTGACTGCAACTTCAGGCTGCCACGATGTGGTGGCGCTGGGTGGTGACTGTGTGGAGGGGAAATTGGCAGCCTGCACCCCGAGAGCCGGGCCTTTAGCTACGCCCAGGAAGGGGGCTGTGCCCACCTGTGGCAAGCCCTGGGGAGCCGCTGAGGACTTCGGGGTCCTCACGACAGTCACCAGCATACTCTGGGAACCCTGTTCTTCCCTCGCCCCGCCCTCGCCACACGCGCCACTCCCACCTCCCACTCTGGCCCAGGGGTTTTTCCGCCTTTACCACTAACTGAGCGCGGGAAATTTCCAGCAGCTCGAAGTGGGAGCCGTTGTTCTGCGCGTTGAAGGCGGCCAGGGCGACGTGGGCTGCGTGCACCACCTTGGTGTCGTTCACAGGCGCCAGCAGGGGGCAGTCGGGGCACACTTTGTGCACGTCCTCCCTGGAGTCTGCGCAGAGGGGCAGAGGGGGAAGTGTCCACTGAGCGACCCACCGAGCGCCCTGGCTCCGGCTCCTCCGCGGGTGCAGGACCCGGCCGGGCTTGGGCGGGCAGCTTCAGGCTCCTCCCGCTTCTTAACTAAGCCTTGGCTTGGGCCACGCAGGAGTCTCCGCTACCAAGGGCCCATGTTCACCCCCATGAGAACAGCTCCTTACAGTCCCGAGTCCCAGGAAGGCTGGCTGCTCCTGCTCCTCGCCGACAGAGTCACTAGAACTATACGGTTAATTATTCGGATTCCTCCCCTAGGCTGTCTACAAGGGCCAGAAGAATAAGGAAATGACCTCGTGGTCTATACCTGGAGTGGACTCGCATTTTGCAAGCACCACGGAAAACTGGCCGTTCTCTTTTAGCACGTGCATGTCACAATCCCCTTCCACCGCCTGGACAAAGAAACCCACCGTGAGGTTCCAGGGAAAAGCGCCCTCAGGGGCCACATCACACTGTTTTCAGGGGAGGCTTCAAGAGAGTTAGTTACAGTGCAAATTAACGCTAGCCTTAGTTATGATGGCATGCTTGCAATCCCAGCTACTACAGAGGCTGAGGCCGGAAGATCTCAAGTTCGAGACCAGCCAGCGCAATTTAGCTAGACCCTGTTAAAAAAAAAAAAAAAAAAAAGCCTGCTTGGTGGCGCACGCCTATAATCCCAGCACTCCGGAGGCTGAGGCAGGACAATTGTTGCAAATGCGAGACCAGCTTGGGTTACAAAGTGAGCTCAAGGCCAGCCGGAACTGCAGAGCGAGGCCCTGTCTCTCAAAAAGACAAAAAAAAAAAAAAAAGCACGGGGAATGCAGCTCAGCCGTAGAGCGCTTGCCTAGCGTGCACGAAGCCCTGTGTTCAACCCCGAGGGGTGGGGAGGGAAACAACCCACAGAAAGCAACGTGCAATAGCAACTTCAGAAAGCCACCCTGCTACCCAGGAAAGCGGGCTGCAAAGCTGCATAAGCCGCGCCTGGTCCCGGGTGGAATCGCCTGGGACGCTCGCGAGGCACTCACATGTTCCAACAGCGTTCTCACAGAGCAGTTCGCCAGGGGCCGGGGGTCCAAGGCGTGGCAGGTGGTCTCCAGCGTGTCGAATTCAAGTTGGTACAGCTCTCCCAAGGGTGGCTGTGGAGAGACGGCGGGTGGATGAGCGGCGCCCTCCCTGGATCCCTTGTGGCGCCCAGCCAGGCCTGCACCCCGCCCCCTTCCTCAGCCTCCACTCGGTCCGGTTCTGGCCCGGCCCGTGGTCAGGCCCATGACCCATCATCCGGGCTTTTCGGGGTCTTCCTCTGGCGTCTGGGTAAATGCTGAACGGTGCTTCAAGGAAGGAAGGGCTGTGGGTTTGCGCAAGGGATGGAGACACAGATCTCACTCTGGACTTTATTTGGAAACTTGGAAATGAGTGTTGGTACTTTTTTTTAATATTAAAAATGTCACTTTTTAAGCAGTGCTTTCAAAACGCCAGCTTTGGGTTTCCTTCATCAAGCTGTGAAGCCGGGTGGGGTAGGAGCACAGCCTTTCCTTTGCCCTCTCTATCCCTCTCTCTATCTTCCTTCTCTCTCATCGCCTACTTTCTCCCCCTGTCTTTTCCTTCTTACAGGTTGTTTGATGCTGTGGCCCTAGGCTTTTGCTTTGTCCTTTCGCTTTAACTTCCTGGGCTCCCAGCGAGTGTTCTCTACTGCACCCTGCTGGAGACTAGTGAGAAGAGCGAGTCTATTCTGTAACTAGGAAACACTGAATCACCAATGCAGACGCCCTTAGGGTGCTAGTCTAACTCTTTGGAATTGCCCTTGTCTGTTCACCTGTTTAGGTATCCTTTCCTTCAAGCTTGGGAAATCCACAAAGCCTAGAAAATCTCAACCTGGCTCTGTCTCTCATTTCAGTTCTGCCTGACTCACTCGTACCTGAAGCCCCTGAGAAAGTGCTGCAGGTTTTGATTAAAGTGCAGGCATATCCAAAGTAACTTCCGAAAGTGACTCAGAGCTGCAGTGACCAGAGGCCAGGCATATCTGAGCTCCTCACAATGCCTATCCATTGCTCTTGCACTTACAGGTGCGTGCTCCGTGCTTATGTCCCCTAAACTGATCAGAGGTTCCTCTGTGCCATCAATATTTGTCCAGTATGACTGCATCACTCTTAAAATTCCCCAGCGGAAGTAGGGTGTGGCTTACACATCTGTAATCCCAGCATTCAGGAAGCTGAGGCAGGAGGACCATTGCAAATTCAAGACCATCCTGCACTACAAAGTTCAAGGCCAGCCTGAATGGCATAGTGAGATCCTGTCTCAAAAAGACACCCCCCCCAAAAAAAAAATCCCAGCTGGTCCTAGTTTCAAATGGTTTGTCCCTTTGTGAAATCAGGGGTCGATCATCAGTCCTGACATCCTGGTCTTTATCTTACTATCCCTCCTAGATTGCAGATTCCTTGTGGGCACAAACTGTCTTTCTCACCTATGTATTGTATTGAAACATAGAATTGCCACTTTTGTATGTCAAACACAGCCAAATATTGGTAATTTCAATGACTCAGCCTAATAGATCCCATAGCACCTGAGACTAGTTCTTGCCCAAGGAAGCTTGAGATGATTGTTTGCAGAAATATTATCCACAAAGGATATCAAATCTAATTCCACAATGAGTAGTTGACAAACACTTTTTTCCCACCCTTCCAAATTTCTGGACTGATCTCCAAAACATGTTTTCTGTCTTTCTCTTTAGGGTCACTGGCTTCAACCTGCATTGTTTTCTTGTCTAGCATGTGGAGAAGTGAATCCTCTTTATCTTAAGACTTCTCTCTGAAATGTAAGGAATGCATTTTGGGAGGCAGTTTGTACAGAGGAAGGAAGGAAAATCTGGCCGGAATGCTCACTATGGCCTTGAGCAAATAATGACAACACATTGGAGTCCTGGTGTCTCTTTATCTACCTAAAGATTATAGCTACTGGCCAGGACTGAAGTAGGGCAGAGCAGTTCATGAACTGAGCTGTGTGAAAGGGCCTGACCCACAGAAAGCATTTGTCAACCACTAGTTCCATTGACTCCCATATTGGTGAGAAGCCAAGAAAGGTAAATGATTTGCAAAGATAACTTGGTACTAGGAGCCAGTCTCTTGAGCCCTAGCTTTCTCAGCAAACCATGCCTTCCACCTGTGATCTGTAAAATTGCCATGGAAGTATTTTCTTTTCCTCCCCATTCCTACACATCCCACTGATTGCAGAACTGTCTCCCACTTGCTGTGCACCTGCCCCTTCCTCCACGGTTGGGAAAAACTCAGTTTCCCCACTGTGGTTTCATCCATGCTGAGAGATGCTGGCCCTCTGTGGCACCAGCTTGGGTTCTGCGCATAGGTTCTTCCAGCTCACTCACCCCAAGTTCACTTACCCGAGACCACACTCTGACTTTGTCAATTTGGTTCAAGATGTGCTTGTAGCCCCAACCAACGTGCTGATTGATGTAGTCCACACCCGCCAGGGCTGCCTCCTCAGTTTCTGGGTCATCACAAGCTGGGTCCCTGTACTCCAGCCCTAAGGCAACTGGGGTTGAGTGACAGCCCCAGAGCTGAACAAGGCAAAGGAGCAACACAAAGGACTTCATAGCTGCCCCTAGAGAGTCCCTGGCAAGTGGGCGGATGGCTGGAGACTTCTGAACTAACACAGGTACTCTGCTTGGGAAGTTAGGCGGATGGATAGAGGGGCGGAAGGCCTCATTTATCTATTGGAGCTTACTGAAGGCATTGCGCAAGGACGTGGGACGATTTCAGCTCTAGTCCCTGCAAACATCAGCCCTGGAAAAGCAAACAAGTTGGGACATCACTGGTCCCCAAGAAATCTGCCAAAGTCAATTCTTCTGTGGGGGAAGGGCTCCAATGTCTGCTTGGAACATGGGGACCACAGCAGAGAGGGGACTGATGAGGGGACCACGTGGTCGGAGCAGCCAGCTTCAGAGTGTGGCAGGGCTGCAGGCAGCGGGGGTGCCCTCTCCCAGGATCTGAGCATGCCAAGGTGCCTGTCCGTGGGGGTGGGGGAGTATTCAGACATTTGATGCCATCATCGGTGTTGGGGGCAACAGCTCTTCCACAAGGGCCCTCCCTGGAGGGAGAACACAGCCCACACAGACAGCAAAGGCACAATGAGTGATGGGACACAGAAGAAATGAAGAGAGATGCTCCTGTCGCAAAGGAGGGGTTCCTATGGCAGGAAGGAATACAACCAGGGGTGTGAGGGTCCCAGTCCCCTCATCCTCCTTTCTCCGGGCCTCACTGCCAGGGCCCTGAAAGTGACAGTGTGGATGGGAGAACCGGTCTCCTGGGGAGCTGCATGCCATTGGCACCAGTAACCCTATGCTCCCAGGTGGCCCATGAGTACAGTGCAGGGGGGTCCCGGCCTCACAGCCTCCAGGTTCCAACCCAACACCTCGATGAGAAATTCCAGGGCCAGCTGAGAACACGACTGTCCCCTTCACCCTCTTTGCAGGCTTAGCAGGATGACAGCATATCTTTGTGGCCAGAGCACAGGACCCAGGTGTTGATTCTACTCAGCACCTTTTGAGTGGCCCTTGACCAGCACAGGTGTCACCACCAAGGAGGGTGGAGGGCAGGTAGGGGCTTGGGAAATGTCACACAAAGACTTGGTTTAGCCTGGAGCAAAGCCGCCCTAACATGGAAACCAACATGCTCTTCAGAGAGATGAGGTTGTCCTTGCATGTAGGTGGACTTGTTCTGTGCTTTGATATTGCTATTGCTTCAGGAAAAATAAAACTGGGTTTCAAAAAAGGAGAAAGGGAATGAAGAAGGAGAAAAGGGAAAATGAGGAGGAGGAGAGAAAGAGAAGAGGAAGAAGAAAAGGAGAGGAGAAAAGGGAAGGAGGGAAGCAAGGAGAAGGAGGGAACAAGAAAAAAGCTTAATACTGATTTTCAGGGTGCAGTTGGGGTCAGGGAGGTGAGGGGCCAGGACAGGGCACAGAGGAGTTTGCAAAGGAGTTTTCACCTTCGTTCCCAGCGGCACACCCCACATAATCAATGAATGGCAGAATGTGGTCAGGCTCCAGGTCCCTATGGACAGGGACTCCTGGCTCCTAGAGACAAGGAAGAGGCTCTGGTCACCCCTCAAAACAACTCCCCAGAAGCCTTGTGCCTATTTAATTCAAGGGTCTCATTCCCGTACATTCTATGCAGACTATGCCTTTCTTTAAAATAATCTTCAAAAGTAGAGTAAGTGTAGTCATTATGAAATATTTGAGAACATTGAAAAATGGTCTCTGTGAGCTTACATCTCATCATTCATGAGCCCAGGGGGATATAAAATATAGCAGTATTTTCCCCAGCAATAGGGAGCCCTTTCCTGGATCTCAGCTTGTTCTGGGAAGTTGTAATCCCATGGGAACGTTATTGGAATTCTAGCAAGTTAATTCCAATCTACCACTTCCAGTGCAACCCAAGGCAAGAATAAAGACACTAAAATATATTTATAGTTATGGGGAACCAAGGGGTCCTAAGTCCAGCCAAAATGGTGATTCACTAGATCAAAGGCCATGAGCCGGGGCCCAACCTGGGTTTTATTAATTCTCCGTGAGGGGAGTGGCTCAGGGATGAGTGACAGTGAGAGAGGCAGGAAATACTGACAAGCCATGAACTGGGCTAGATAGGAAATATGAGATCACCTCTGCGATATGCAGGGGCAAGAAATAAAGATAGAGCAATCTGCATAACATAACTGAGGTAGTATCCAATAATTTGGGGGGTGCTTCAGCTCTTATGTGCAACTCTTTTTGCCCTGGGAAGTCATAGCCTCTTTCTCAAGTCTGGGTCCCAGCAGACACAGTATGAAGCATCTCTCTCCATCCCACCCAGCTCAACCATGGATTTGGGGAGTCACTGGGCCGGGGTAACACTGACCTGTCGCTTTGCTTCAGAGACGACACATCAGCTCCTCAGCTAGCCCAGTTTACATTACTTAGAGCCAACTGAAGGGACAAAGAAATAGTCCGGCCAGCTCTGTACCCATCAACACATGGAGACGGGGCCAAGTTTAGCCAAGATGGAGACAGATGCTCTTCCCTCAAGCAGAGTCCTCCAGGTGATTCGCCACATTCAGCTCAACTGAATTTCTGATTCTGGGCCCCTCTTTGTGAATGTTTGATCTAGTCACTTTCTGGTAACCTGATTTCCTGGTCACCCAGGTCAAAGCTCTAAGATGAACTGGGAAGAGGCACTGACGTGAATGGCACTAAAGGCAGAGAGGGGGCTCCTCCTTGCCTTGGACTGCAAGGGCCTGTGGTGGCGCCTTCCTGCAGGTAACCAGCCTCCTCTGCTCTTCAGGCACCCACCTGTCTACTGGGGCGCCACCTGTGAGCTAGTGTCCTGCTTTATCGCCTCTTAATCCACAGCAAGATAGTCTTCCCTGTGTCCCCAGATCAGGGCTTCCTTCTTCCAGCTATGAGACCTTTTCTAGGCCACAAGCTTTCCTTCAGCAAGGTGCCACTCCATCCTTTAAGCTTGGGAAAACTACACAAGGTGTAGGGCCTCAGGAAGCTGCCTTCTTTGGGGATACTTGCTACAGTCTTCACCGCTCTGGTACCCTGGGGAGGGCTTCTCCTACAATATAACACCCCTCCTCCACTCCTCACTCCCTCCAGAATGGGCCTGGGTCTTCCTCTGCTCTGGGATTCTCATGTTTATCTCAGGATGGTTCTGTTGCCATTCCAACCTGAGGGTGCTAGGAGAAAATTAAAAATCTGTCTGCTCATAAATCCTCCTGACCATAATTCCTGTTGGATCATTTCTGCCTTCTATATGGACTATTTCTTTTGGTATCTTTGTTCTCGGATCTTCCATTGGTGATAAGTTCTAAAGCACTGAATAGTTCAGGTGATGCTAGATGTTTAGCTGATTAGGTGTTTTGCTAAAGCTACAAAAATATGGCACATGGTAAAAACTATTAAATACCTCACCTGTCATTCTACCACTAATAAACAGAATCCCAACAAATCATCCAGCATTTTATCATGCAGAAATTTCAGTGCATTTCCATATTGTCTTTTTTTGATATGAGACACTATTTTAATATAATTTGGATCATAAAGTATGTACAATTCTTTGACCCAAATTGTTTGGACATTTATAAAGCTCTTGATTTCTGTGGTCAAATTACCTGTCAGAAAGGGTAGGCCATTATATACCCTGGCTGTTTGACTAATGTGCTGTGTCAGCTCTACTGCTGTCCTTCTTCCTCTATTACTATTTCCATGCTGACTTCTGTGGGAATTTAGATATTTAAAAATCATCAAGACTCTTCTTGAGAAGCAGAAGCCAGACCCAAGAGAAGATGCAGGCCACCCCACCCCCACTAGCCCACCAGCCATAGAGGAAGCCTCCTCAGTGTAGCCACAGGGTCTGGAAAAGCCCACCCTGTACCTTACCACCTGCCCAGGAACCTGGATTCAGAGAAACCCTGGTGCCTGGCTCATGTCCCTACACCTCAAATGGGCAGTCAACACAGCAAGCACCTGGGAACCAGCTCATCTGGAGAAACCCAGGAAAGTGCCAAGATGAACAAAAGGCAATCTCTGGTCTCCACCTCACACAGAACAAGTCCGGGAGACCTGGACATGGGACAAATTGGAAGTCACATACCTGAGATTTCTGGGACGCTGGCAACTGAGGTGAAATAACTACGTCATGATGCTATAAAAGAAATCAGATCAGAAATACTATCTCAAGTAAAAGAAGAAATGACAAACATAATGAAAGGGTTGCTGAGCATATCTAAAAAATACATAGATTTAAAAAAAGAAGAGCATAGGAAAATGAGGGAAATCTTGAAAGAGCAATATAGCGAAGAATTGGAATGCATGAAACAGATTCAAAGACATATCCAGGAAATTAAAAACTCCATTGAAAGCTGGCAAAACTGCTTGAAAGAAACTGAAGATAGACTGTCAGACCTTGAAGGCAGGATTGATGCTAGAGATCACAAAAGGAAAGATCTCTTAAAAATGACAAGGAATCAGAAAACACCAATTCAATAGCTGCAAGACAATGCAAAGAAAAATAATTTAAGAATGACAGGTGTCAGCAAAAAAGCAGAAGTCAACACAAATGACATAGAGACTATTTACAGAAGTAATAGCAGAGAACTTCCCAAGCATGGGAAAAGGATGTGACATCCAGAGAAGTGAGGCATTTAGGACTCCAGCTAGCCATAACCAAAATAAATCTCACCCAGACACATAATAATCATGATCCCAGAAATTCAGCACAAGAGCAGAATATTAAAAGCTGTTAAGAAAACAGATCACCTGTAAAGGAAAATCCATCAGAATCATGACAAACTTCTCAACACAAACCATCAAGTCAAGAAGAGCTTGGAGTGAAGTATTTAAAGTCCTGAAAGAAACCAGCTTCCAACCCAGAGTGACGTACCCTGCAAACTATCTCTCAAAATTAATGGAAAGAGCTGGGGATTTAGCTCAGCGGTATAAGTGCTTGCCTTGCAAGCACGCAGTTGTGAGTTCGATCCCCGGTAACAAAAAAAAAAAAATTAATGGAAAAATAAGATACTTCCATGACAAAGAACAACGGAAGGAATTCATGACCACCAAACCTACCCTACAAAGAGTACTGAAGGACATTCTAGAAAGAGATAAAAATGACCATGGTTCTAGGAACAGTGGCAGTGGGGGATCATCAACTGGGGCAGACAGTGAATGAAGGGGAAAAGTAAGGAGCCAATGACAGGAAAATAGCAAGCAGGATGAGCCAGGGTATGTTGGTCATAACCAATAATATAAAAGGCCTAAATTGACCAAGGAAAAGAAACACAGGCAGAGTGGATCAAGAAACAAGGTCCGTCAATATGCTATATACAAGAAACACATTTAACTCAAAAGGAAATTCATAGGTTGAAAGTCAAAGGAGAGAAAATAATGCTCTGTGTGACAGGGAACCAGAAAAAAAGCAGGAGTAGTTTGCCCATCAACCACAGAATGGATAAGGAAGATAGGGCATTTTTATACAATGGAAAACTACTCAGGTATAAAGAAGGATAATCTCAAAGCTCTTGTAGGTAAGTGGATACAAATTGTGATCATGCTCTTGGGTGAAATGATTTGACTTCACATTGGTAAACATTGTGTTTCCTCCTTAGTATAAAAATCTGAAGGAGTTAGTGGAATCCAAAATGTACAATAGATATTGTGCCAGTGAAAGGGGAGGAAATGCCTGAAAAGGGAAGGTGGTAACCATTGTTAATTTCCTATTATCTTGTTTCAAAGTCCTGCGTAATTTTCATTGTTTGGTTTGGTTTAGTTTTATTCTGTTTTGTTTTGTTTGATTTCATTATGTCATTGATTTCATGGTATGGGCAGATATTTTGAAGATAACAAGATGTATTATGGTAGCCGTTGTTGATTTCCTATTATCTTGTTTAGAAGTCCTGTATCACTTTCATTGTTTTGTTTTGATTGGTTTTATTCTGTTTGGTTTTATTCTCTTTAAAATAAACAAAAACTCTTCTCAGTGTATTTTATGAACACCTTTGGTTTTCTCTCAACTACTCCATTTATGCAATAAATGCAAACTAAAATAGCTTTAGTGTCAGACTGAATAAAATGATTTCTTATTTTCCTTTTCTTCAGTTTCCTTAGGAAGAAATGTTACCATTTACCTACTGAAAATGAAAAGAAAATGCATGATATTTTGATATGTCTTCCAAAATAACTGTCACATTGGTGACAAAGGGAGGTTACTGGTGTTTCCCTGGGCCTGAAGATACCAATTTCAAACTTCAAAAGATTTCCTCATGCCCAGTGCACACACTCACCAGGGATGTTGGATCAGTTTCATCCAACTGACTCCAGCATCTTTGAATGCCAATGGCCGCTAAGCTTTTATTTCCTGACCATCTGCTTCATTGTTCTGATTCTTCATCTGTGCATTTTCCCCTCTGGACCCTCATCACTGAATATAACCATGTTCTTTGCACTCACACTATGGTATGAGGGGAGCAGGCTCAGAGGTCTTGGGAGCAGAAAAGGAGACACAATCTCCAGGAGATGGCAACAGGGTGCCAGACAGCACCACTCCGGGTTGACACCTCAAGGTGACCGCTGAGAATGGCACCGGTGCCTCTGTTGGTCAAAACCATTCTTTAGCAGGGAGTCCCTAGCACAGGCGGTGTATTTGAACTATTCCAAGTCAGAATTCAGTGCTTACAGTTGCCAGCCAGGAGCCAGGACAGGAAGGATCACCCTAAACCCAGGGTTGGCATTTTCCAAGGTTGATTCCACCAGTGGCCCCACCAGTGAGCCTGGGTCTAGAAGGATAGAGCTGGAAGGGCATCAGGTAGCAAGTCAGACAGCATGAAAGGTGAGACCTAGGAACCCAGCGTCACACAAACAGAGCACAGACATGTGCATGTCAGTGAAAACCAGGGAATGATTGATTTCCCCAGAGAGAAAGTAGCAGTGGTTGGTTTAAGTCAGTGACTCTTTCTGATTCTTTAAGTGCCTCTGCCCTAGGAAGGCTGGTAGCCAATTGCTGATAAGCCTGGTGTCTCTTCATCCATGTGTTCAGTGAACAAATGTTTATTGAGCACTTTCTATCAGGAGCCTGTACAGAATAAGAAGACTTTATCTACCCCAAAGGCACTTAGCTCAACTCATTTGGCTCAGCATTTCATCACCAAACAATTAAAAATTATTGAACACAAGTATCATAACTTATCATATGAATTATGCTAATGTCCTGTGGAGACCGACTGGGATTTGTTTCTCTAATACCTGTGGAGCGTAAATTACCCTCAAAGGTTTCTTACCAAGGTAACGCACGCAGCACCTTGGAGGGCATTACCCAATAGTCTGGAAGAGCCCTTTGTGCTCGGTGCCAGTGCACCCCGGTCACAAGATGTGGGTCTGACCACAGTGAGACACAAAAGACTCAGTCACAGTAACCAGAGGAGACCGCTTCTCATTTTGGTGTAGAGATAGAGCTTTGCAAACTATTTCCTAACTTGGCCCACATCCCCCAGCCTGGCGCTGGAAATCTCACCCCTGAAAGGAAGCTGCATTTGAGGGCAGCTGAGGACAGTGGCAGGGCCAGGCTAGAGTGGAGCAGAGAAGAGGAAAGCACGTCCGCTTGGAGCGGCTCCTCTGTAAATTTTGTGTGTTAGGTCTCTCCCTTGCTTGCTGCACCCTGGCCCTGGCCTTGAGGAAGAGCCATGATGTAAAAGCCAGAGTGGATTTAGAAAAAGGATTGGGCCTCATCACATGTTTCTCCTTCTGTCAGGGAAGTTTTTGTTGTTGTCTGTTTGGCCTGGAGATACCATGTGTGAAACTGAACCCAAGAACACTGTGATCCTTGCAGTTGGCTTATGTTAGCCCAGAACAAAGGATGAGAAATCTGCCATTTGGAAGAAAAATTTTCTACTGTATGCTATTCAGTGTGGCCTCGGTACCAACTCCAGTGATCTGTCTCACAAAAAGAGCCACTTTATTGTGTTTTAAAAGTTTATTTATTTTTGTTTTGTGTTTTGTTTTTTTGAGACGGGGTCTCACTATGCAGTTCGGGCTGGCCTTGAACTCACAACAATCCTCCTGCCTTAGCCTCCTGAGTGCTGGGATTACAGAGATGAGCCACCATGCCCTGTTAAAACTCACTGTAGGGTCAAGGCACCAGAGAGACTTTTTCTAACACTAGTATAGCACCTACTTAGCAAACCAGCCTTGTTATGGCAAATGTTATTATCCTTAGCAGTAAAAGCATAAGAGCTGCACTGGTTTCAGCCTGCCTCCTTTCCAGGGGGGAAGCCAATTTAGAAAAGCACTGGAGAGCTAGGATATAGCTCAGCAGCGCAGCACCTGCCTGGCAAGCATGAGGTCCTGAGATTTATTCCTGGTACTCACAAAAAGGAGGAGAAGGAGAAGAGGAAGAAGAGGAAGAAGAGAAAGAAGAAGAAGAAGAAGAAGAAGAAGAAGAAGAAGAAGAAGAAGAAGAAGAAGAAGAAGAAGAAGAAGAAGAGGAGGAGGAGGAGGAGGAGGAGGAGGAGGAGGAGGAGGAAGAAGAAGAAAGAGGAGAAGAGGAAGGAGGAAGAGGAGGAGGAGGAAGGCACTGGAATTTCACCACACCACACACTCAGGGAGTGATGTCATCTACCTTTGGCTGCATCACTTTATTAACCCCAGACCAAAAGAATATGCTCCCCCTCCCCCAAAACTAAGGAATCTGGTTTCTGGACACTACTTAAAAGCCAACAAATCATAATTTTAATAGTAGAAAACAAAGTTTGGGAAAAAAAGTTAAAAGAGTAGCAAAGTAGACTGAGTTTGGTTAACAGTGAAAAGAATGAAAGTTTGCCCACACAATTTCAGTCAGTAGAAAAATACTCAGAAATCAATTTTTCTGGAAAAAAAAAATCCTGTTGACTTTAGTGATAACTCAGATGGTGGTACTGGTGTTATCTTAACTGCAAGTTTGGAAGACAAATAAAAAGTAAATGATTACTCTATTTCTACTTAGATGTTTTTCAGGGAACTGCAGAGGCTCTGCAGAGAATCACACCCATCTCTCCTGCTGGTTTCCGTCATCACCTTTTGATATCTTTGAAGCAAGCTGAGTTTTAGCCAGAAGGGAGACAGGAGGTGAACCATCTTCCAGTGAGCTGCGTGGTGAACTTGCTGGGCCCTGGACACAAATATTTTTCAGCAGAGCCATGATCTCACCCTTGAAGCCTATCCTGAGGCCACTGGCATCAAATAACTCACCATATCTTGTTAAATTGAGTACTTCTTCATCCATTGTGCAGATAACTGGTGTTGGAATGGGTCTTTCCAACAGTAACTTGATATTTAAGATTCTATGGACCCATTTTTAAAGTATTTTCTGGACACGCTCATTAACTCCAACACTGTTTCTTGGACACTGACACGATGCTCGGGGCTAAGGAAAGGTTTAAACCTTGTCTGCCATATGCTCATGGTTGGGTCTGACCCCTGTGCATCATGGCAGCTACTGTGAGTGCCTAAGAGGAGGGCAGGTGTGGTTCTGCCCTTCAGCCCGCAGGAAATCCAGAGCAATTCAGTCCCTGAGCGAGAAGGGCGCTTAGTCAGTGTCAGATCTCCAGCACTTGCTTCCGTGGCCCAGAGCGAGCCCTCTACACCGCCACCAAGCGCAGCGCTTTGGAGCAGCCTTCCGCTCAGTGCTTCCCTCCCTCCAGCACCCGGTGTCTGCTGGAGACCATTCCCCTCAGGAACCCTTCCACTTGGGCAGCTCATTTCATTGTTGAAGCTTTCTGGTTACTGGAGAGCTTTTCCTTCCACACCTACCTTCCTTGTAGGTGTGGAAGGCTCACCACAGGCTCAGATTCTGCCCTGTAGGAGCTGTACAGATGAAATCAACTACACAGGCTCAATGCCTGGTCTCTGGGTAGGTTGCATCTCTGCTGAATCCTGCCCACCTTCTCTGGCCTTCATTTTCCTTGTTCCTTCAGATGCTCCTCAGCTGAATTTGTGTTGAGACTGCCAATCACGGTATCCAACAGGCAAGACTGGCATCAGTGGTTAAGCAATAGGATAAGTCATCTTATGATTAGGACCCAAGGTAGTTCTATAGCTATCTGAGTGGGTGTGGCCTTATGCATGCACATGTGCCTACAAGTGGACGAGCACAGGTGGCAGTAGGTGCATTGCCACTGACAGGACAGGAGATTCCTCTCACTTCTAGAGGCTTCTCTGGGCCCTCAAAAGGATCAACAAACCAACTCATAAGCCATTGTTCTCTATAAACGGCCCTGATTAGGCATCTTGAATGTGGAAAAGGACAGAAGTGGGCACTCTTGGAAGACCTGGAGGAGGGGGTGAGCCTCCCGCTCACCTTGAACCTGGCATGGTTCTCGGCTGGCAGTGTTTCTTTGCTTTTTGTTATCTGAAGTCTGCTTTGGGTGTTGTTACTCGAACACTGGAAGGCAATGGGACACTAGCAGATGACAGCTTGAAATGCAGAGGGTGCCAATCACAGGGCGAGGGCAACCTAGGTAATGTGGGCAATTGGGCAACTGGAAGCCAAGTCGTTTAGTGGGTTGTGCAACAGACTGAGCCTCAAGGACTCAGACACTGGGAGAGACTGAGGCAGTGGGAGGACAGATCCAAGCAGGAAGCGAGGAAGGTGGAGAGGGGCCAGATGGGGTACAGGAGCAGCTTAGGAGCCCTAATGTGGAATCGGGATAGACCCAAGCCCATGGGGCCTCCATTTACCAGCTATGGAATGTTAACTAGGGGCTGAATCTTGCTAAACTTAGTTTCTTCACCTGTTAAATAGGGGCAGTAAAACCCAGCTAGTAGAGATATGCTGAGGATCTAATGAAGGCCTGGCACAAGATAAGCAAAATGCTTGGTGCGGGGCCTGGCACAGGGTAAACTATCAATAAAGGGGAGTTCTGCACAGCCTTAATGACCAGCTCATACTGAGGGTGCAAAGAGGTAACATGCTGGATACTGCAGACTAAAGACAGCCTTTGCTTTCATGTAACCTGAATAACAAAGCAACAGAGCCTAATGGCTGTGGGTAGCAGCTCCTTAGCTTTATTACCTGGGGCAAAGGAACCTCCTTGAGTCTCATACTACTCACCTGTAAAGGCAGTAGTTACAGGAGCATATACTGCAAAAAATTATTAAGCACATTAAAGTAGGTGGTATACAAGACATTCATCAGGTAAGTAGCTATATTACTACTTACTGAGAAGTAATATAGTAGATAAGAGTTATAGGTACATTTCTTTGCATCGATGTGCTGTCAGAGAGAGGGCTGTGTGCCAGCAACTTCCGGCAACCAGAGGACACAGAGGATGGAGACAGGGAGAGAGTGGTATTATGGGAAAATAACCACCAGCTCTTTCCCTGTTGCTTCTATGGCCAACCCAAGGAAGTAAGTAAGGCAGGGCGCAAGGGTGAGGGCCGTAGGCATAGGTCAGAGCGGCTGGTGGAGCTCAGGGTGCAGAGCCCTTGCTGAGTGTCCAGCATGGTAGAAAGCCAGACAAGAGGTGTTGGAGCCCTGGAACTAGACTCAGGAAGGGGAGGAGAGGAGTTCAGGAGCTTCCGGGGAGGAGATTCGAATGGGCATACAAAAAAGCGAGCTTGCCGGGTGGGACTCTCAGTTTCCCTTTGGAGCCTATGGGTGCAAACACCAAAGTTGGCTTTCCAGGGATGTGTCCCATGAGGGGGCACTGGGTGCTGCACCTACAGGAGCCTTTGCTTCATGGAATGCTCTGCTACCGCCGTCTTGACATTCTTAATAATTCTTTCTAACCTGGATTGCTAAGTTTCCATTTTCCACTGGCCCGGTGCAAACCATACAACTGGTCCTGTTCATCTCAAGTAGGACATAAGAGAAACCAAATGCTACAGGTATTCCCAGAAGGGCAGGCTTGTTTTCAGCTGTGGGCAGGCAGGGGAGGGGAAAGAAGGATGAGTGGGTACTTTGTACTTGACCCTGAAGGATATGGGCAGGATTTGGACAAATGAAAACAAAAGCGTGGTTGTCTGGATCTCTCAGACTTAGGTGAGCAAAGTGAAGAGATGGAGAAGTGTGCATTTTCCTTAGGGAATGGTAAGACTCCTCTGGACTCGGAGTCCTTGCTCCTGAGCTGCTGGCATTTGGGCTCTGCCAGGGCTGTGCCATGCTTTGCTGGCCTTTCTAGGGTGGCCTCTCCCTCAAGGTCTTTCTCAGGCTTTCCCTACAAGTGCCATCTGCTCGGCGTCTGCCCAGTGAGTGCATTAAATTTGGCCCTCATAGCCAATCTTGGAGCCAGGAGGACGAGGAGAGCAGGTCCGTACAAGAGTCAGAATGAAATTCTTAGCTGAAAATGTGGTTATTGAAATAAAAATGAAAAAATATGTAAGCAGGTCAAATAATAAAGCAAATACAGACCAAGAAAAATTCAATTAAGAATTCTCATCACTTCATTGACTGTCTCTGTGTCTATTATAGCACAGCTTCCATGAAGCATTTGGACAGCAGGCAAAAGGTAGAGGGAGAATTTTGACCAAGCTCTACATCTTCTGCCCCACACTGCCACAACCCCGCATCTGTGTGAGAGAAGTCCTCAAACAGATGTGGCTGTGGTGACAACAAGAGGTAAAATAAAAGGAAGAAGCCATTTTTCTTTTTAAAATCTCACAATTTCTACCCCAACATTCCTATCCTAAACTTTGCATTTAAATATTATTTCTATTAATGTGACACAAATTTAATGGTTTGCAGCAATGTAGCATGTTATAGGTAACATGCCAATATATGATTCGTTGTTTCCATTTGATTTACACACTTGTTAAACCGTCACTTGATCAACAAATTTTTGCTTACTCTTGGTCCATGGCTTCTACCAGCTTGAAGTCCCCCTCCTAATTAAACAGGACAGAGTTGCATAGATAATGAGTGTGTTTTGTGCAGCCCCAAGGCCTTGGACTCCTTCTCAGCCCTGTGGCTACTGATGTGGGGACAGGTGGGACAGAGCACCTGCAGAAGGGGTGGGGACCTTCTGAGGCAGAACCCATCTCCTGGGCTTCGAGGCAGGGGCTGGACCCTCTGTGGCCACCTGGAAGAGCACAGTGATGTCTGTCACTGGGGTTTGTCTCCTGGCACAGATGTCTGAGTTCTCTTATGGAAAGAACTAAAGAGACACTGTTCTCAGAACGCTCAAGTGTCTCCGTCTTGGTGGCTGCTGACAGCTTATGACAAAGAAGATAAAGAGGCATATGCTTCTAGGTTGCACAGGAGAGAAGCAGGAAAGAGAAGGTCCTCTAGGTGCCAGTAGTGCCCAGAGACATGTCCAGGGGTGGGCAGTGGTGGCTGAGGCAGGCAGCAGTGCCTTATAGTGGAGAGCAGTGCCCAGGAACGGGTAAGGGTCTCTAGAGGCAGGCAATAGGTCTGGAGCCAGGCGGCAGTGCCCAGAGGCTGACTTTAGTGCCCAGTTGAAGAAATTAATCCCCAGGGACAAGGGGCAATGCCCAGGGGCAGGGAGCGACATCCAGTGGAGGTCCACGGCAGCGAGTTGCAGGAAGCAGTGCCCTGGAGAGAAAGCAAGGACCAGGGGCAGCTAGCTTGGCTCAGGGGCAGACAGCAGTCCCAGAGCAGGCAGTGCCCCCAGGGGGTGGCAGTGGGATCCTGGGGCAGGTGGTGGGATCCAGGGCTGGGCAACCACACCTCGAAGAAAGCAATGGAGCCCAGGGACAGGCACAATCAGGGACAGGAAGCTGTGTCCAAGGGTGGACAGGGATGCCAGGCATAGCAGCAATTTCCAGGGATGGGTGGCCCAGGGAATCTGCAAAAGGGTCATAGTCCTCTACTAGTCCCTAGGTCCCTTGGTCATTCTGCATACTTCTTAAATAACAAGGTCCCCTCACTATGAATAGCTAATATACAGCACGAATCCTAAACAGATAGAATGACATGGAACCAAAAGAAATCTGGTGGCTTCATGGCTAAGGAGGTATAGGATATGGTTACCGGGGAAAGTTGAGTGTGACAGACTGTGTGGTGCAGCACTGCGGAGAGGGGGCGGCAGCACGATCCCTTTGTAGGAACTCCAAAACTAACAGTTCAAGGTAGATGTACTCTGATGCAATGAAAAGTCCAAAGTCAGCTTGATATGCAGGCGTCCTTTGTCCACGGTTCAAACCTAAGTCCAGGGAGAAGCTAGTGACCAGACAACCCCAGTAGGTTGGGGAAGTACAGGGGGATCTGGAGAGAATGGGGGTGGGATTTAGGCCCCCTAATTTCCATCAGCACAGCCTTCCTTGACCATAAGCGATTGGTGTTTTCTAGGTATAACATGAAATGTGGGGTGAGTGTCATCTGTTCCCCCCTTTGTACTCCCACCAGGTCACCGTGAGCCCCGCTTCCGAGAAGGTGTTTCAACTCACCAGCATCAATAAGCCACAACCCCAGGAGGCTTATTTTTCTTTCCTGCATGCACGTGTGTGCCTCCCACTTGTAGCCCAGATCATTTCAGGGTACAGAAGGGCAAAGCCAGAATCCTGCCCTGGAAATGGGGCTACAGACATGGTACTGTGGCTTGCTTTCTCTATCTTTTTGAAGGGGCACCATACCACGTGCTGGCCTGGGGAAAGGCATCGTGCTAGTTATTTGAGTAAGTGTGGCTCAGAGCTTAGGCTATTTACATAGATGCCCTTCAGGTAACCCAGGGAAGAGGTCACCTTTCAGAGCTCACAGCAGCTGCAACTTTCCTGATGGCCCCAGCCAGCTCGGAGCCTCCTTTAATGTGTTCTGAATGGGGGTGGCCAGTATCTAGCCCTGGGTCAGACATAGGGAGGTGACAAGGACACTGTAAATGAATGTGCAGGAGGAGTTAGGGGAGGATGGAGAAAGTGGCTGAATGGAGAAAAGGGCTCACTGCTAGACACAGGGCGCCATAGAAGAGCCCGCCTGCCCGTGAGCCTGGGCCACATGCAGCCAACATCGGATCAGGGTGGCCTCGTCCAGTACAGCTGAGCGCTGCAAAGTAGTCTGAGCTCAGGGACCCACTGCAGAGGGTGGGGTTTAGTCTGAGGCTTCATCCACCCTGGACCGGCCAGGCCACTCTGAGCAGAAGCTGGTGCTGGCTCCCTGGGTTCCCCAGAGCCTCTTCAAGCCTGTGCACATAGTAGGCGCTTAACAAACGTCAAATGAATCAGTGGACTGCACTTTTTCATCTCATATTTCCCATGCAGGAAACTTACAATTCCTTGTAGACATCTTTTATACCAAATTAAAGCTTTAAACTAACACCCTCTGTTTAATTGTGATCGATCTCTCTCCCTTAGTGTAATTTTGGCCACTTCCTCTCTATACTTGAAACCATGGGCTATTCACCCACCAGCAAGAGTACTGAAAGTCCCTACCTGGGGCAGGAAGAAAGGCAGGGACTCAGAGGCCTGGGTTTCAGTCAAAAGGGGAAGTGAAATGACACCAGAATAGACTTGAAGCTGGAAGCAGTCATCGCAGTTTCCAGATCTGCATGCTTTTTCAGGACCTGAAAGGTTCTTCTGCCATAGGTCACATCTAATTTCTCTTTCCTGGGGTATGGACGAGCCTTTGTAACTACCAAGGAGTGGATGGAAATCAGCTGCTGGAGCTGAGCGAAGAGTCCAGTTAATGATCTCAGTGCCGAGCCTCTGAGCTGTCCCCGTTGACACCAAGTAGAGCAGAAGGGTTGTCTCCATGAAGCCCATAATACAGATTTGTGACAAAGAATAATCACTGCTGTGTGAAGCTTACTACATGTCAGAGACATTTATTACGTGACAGTAGCATCAAGGACATCATCATTATGGCATCGTGAGGTTCTCACCTTGTTTCTTGTGAGACTCTGGTTTCTCTTCAATAGCAGCTGCTGAGAAGAATTAGACAATGATTCTTATTCCAACTGATATCAAAATTAACTAGACAATGATTCCTATTCCAACTGATATCAAAATTAACTAGACAATGATTCCTATTCCAACTGATATCAAAATTAACTAGACAATGATTCCTATTCCAACTGATATCAAAATTAACTAGACAATGATTCCTATTCCAACTGATATCAAAATTAACTAGACAATGATTCCTATT